>JAHREE010000146.1:1211648-1404942 GCA_033628505.1 Tringa tobata
GTGGCTCCTGGCCACGCCCCCTGCGCGCCTGATTGGTTGCCGCGGGCTTCCGGGTTCCTGCCGGGGCCGGGGCTGTGCGCTGCGCGTCCCTGAGCTCGGAAGCCGCTCTGCACAGCGCCGTCCGGCCCTCTGCCCGGGTCACCGCGGTTCCCGTCCTTGCCGCTGCTGCCGGTGCTGGTGCTGCCGCCGCTTCGCGGAGCCAGCTTACCTCAGCTCCATTTGCAGTCCCTTGCTGCAGACAGAGCAGAGCCAAGAGTTTTGTGCATCTCCTATAGACTAAAAGGTTCCATGTAGCTTCTTACTTCTGTGTCTAGGGCCAGGTCCTTTGTTCCCACAATACGGCGTGTGACAAGGGAGCTCAAATGCAGGAAATCATTCAGAAATCCTTCTGTACCATCAGGGAAAGACGGTTCCTGATTTTGTAAAGCCCCCCACAGGCTGCATTAGTCTGTTCTCTTGGGCAGCATCCTTCTTGGCATTGAGATCCTTGATGCCTCAGCAGACTCTGTGTGGAAATAGTGCGTTTTCTTGAGAATCTGTCTGGGCATGTTGTGAATTTCTTTCTGCTTTTCATTTACCCCAATATCCTTTGCCAGAAACTTTCTACCATCTCTGGGAATGGAGAACAATTGTGTGGAGTCATCTGAGCACTTCTACACAGATCACCTGTACATGATGAGCATCCGTTATCATTAGATTCATCAGAGCTTTCTTGCACCTAAGTCAGGAAGTGTTAACTCCTGTCACTCCCACTGGTTAGATGGGTTTTGGATGACCTGTGTCAGTGTTTAGTTTATAAGCTCATTTGGATGGGAAGAGCTCAAGATCCTATGTGACATTCAGAGGCCAACAAGACAGTAAAGTGTTCTGTGGCACATGAGCCATCTTGCCAAATGTTAGATGTGTGTGTGTAATGGTCTAGGTTGTGCACACACCCAGGCTCATGGAAAACACCATGAAGGCAGAGCTGTTCATCCAGGCAGCTGGCAGGTCTGACAGAAAATGTAATTGGTTTAAACAGGCATTTGGTCAAATGTTGCATCTAGCTCAAGTCACTACCCAGGCCTCACTCTTGAAAGAATATCTAGGTGCTAACGTTTTTTGTGGACTTGGCTCCTTTCTCTTGTAAGTTTTAAGAACTGCTAATATTCTTTTAATATCACAGTCCATAGACCCCAAATTAGCTTTGACCTGCATGCATTTTTCTCACTCATCAAAATAATAAAATACGTTGCTCATTAAAGTGAGGGCTACATAACTGTTAGGAGAAAAAAGGCATTTTTTTCATGGCTAGAATAAATAAGGCCTGAAGCACAAGTATTACAGTTCTTTTAGTCTGCATGTAAAGCGTTGAGACTCCTGATGTTAAGCCTTGCTGAAAACCTGAGACAAATCCCATTCCTCTTTTCTGTCTTTTCCAACTCTTATCACAATGACCCTTGTCATTTTGTGAGTCTTTCATTTTATCATCAAACCTCTGTTCATACTAATAAGCTACAAACTGTGCACGAGTGATGTCCTAGTTTGTTTATTACGGGTTATTTGACACTTACGCAGCCTTGTGTGTGACCATGCAAAAATTAATATTACTAACATGAAAGCTCAAGAACCATGATTCTGTATTGTTTCTACCCTCACAACCAACCCATTGAAATGCATATGGAATTTGCCATTGACTCCTTTTAGAGTTGTCCTTTGGTCCACAGGGCTGCCATCCTGTGGCCTTGGGGAAGTGCATTTCAGTTGCTTGTTCCAAACCCACCGCAGAAGCCCCAGGCTGAGATTTCACGGTGATCATAATTGAGCAAGCTGGAGGAAGGAGCAAGGAAGATCAGAGTGTGACCATGATAGGTGCTGTGCTGGTTTCAGATGGGATCTGTGGGTATGAGGTGATGATACCTCATCTGGCATTCGTTTCTGTCCTTGTGAAGGTAATGCAGACAGTATTGAAGGGAAAGGGTTTCTTGGAGAGGGCTTTCCTCAAAGACAGGGGAGGGAACGTGACTGTAAGAAGGCAGAAGTGTTTCCTGGGGTATCAGGAATGATTCTTTCTGATTCGTCTTTTCTTTTTATGGAGTGGGGAACCCTTGGGAATGGACACCTTCTTCTACTGTTGTCTCTTCCTAAGGTATTTCGAAGGGCCTGTGCTTTGCAGAATACTCTACTGCCATGTGTTGTTTTACTTAAATCTTTTCACATTTAATATTACCAAAGAAAAAGAGGAAAGAGAAAAGAGAAGGCAACAAAGCAGTGGCTGAGTTTACCCTGTAACAAAGTCAGAGATATTTTTTTCTCCTTCTCTTTCATGATCTTCCTCCAAGGAGGAAGTAATTGATACAGTGTAGGTGAGCCAACTAATTGACTTTTGTGGAAGTACTTGATGACTACAACATGTCTACAAGTTTGGAATAAAACTATATTCCAAAGCTGTCCTCAAGAATATACATTTATTCTGTTTTTGTTGTTGTTTTTTTTCTTAGGAAGTTGTGTCAAATCACTCGATTCTTTGCATTAAAGCCAAATGAAAGCCCACATTAATAAATATGTTTTGAGTTCTAAAGATTACAGTGCTGTAAGATAACATGATAATTGAAATTTCTTTGCTTATTTAAAAATAGTGTTTGAAGTTAAATACCACTGATTAAGCCTAGCAAACTGGATATTTTCTCCATCTTTTTATTAAAAAGACCCACTAATTTTAAGGCATTTAGTAGAATTTAGTTTATATTTTAAGGCTTTGATGAAAGCTGTTTCTGCTTTCTGCCCTTATTGAAATAGTTTTTGTGTACCATGAGTTCTATTTTAACCACAATTCAAAAAGGACTGTGCATGTTACTTATTACTTTCCTGCTATTCTTTCGTTTCTGCCTTTTGCTCTTAGGTTTCCTCCGCACGTTGTTAGACGCAGCCCTGGCAAGAAGTTGATTGATATGGCTCTTTGTGCCCTGGCTAAATAGCTAAACATACAGTGTATTGTGTCTGCACTCAGGGAAAAATGAAATGCAATTAAATTCATTTCAACTTCAGTAACATGACATTTCTGTTTCTTTCATGTCAGCCTTTATTCTCTTCTATAATAAGATTTTGTAACCCCTTTTATAATGTCTCCTCACTTCAGCAATCACTAAATAGGATGCTTGTGCTGCAAGGTAATTTGAAATTCTCCTGTGCCCGGGTTGACTTTTCCCAAATCTTTGGTGTGGTTTCCACATCTCCTGACAGAGCATGTGTGATCGGCTGCTGAGCTGAGAGAAACAGGGTCCATTCTTGAATCCTCCATATTAGGCTTTGCAAAGGCTTGTTGTGTTCTTATTTAGAAACTAGTATTTCTTAAAATATTTCAGGCAATAGAAGGGGTCTGTATATTTGGGAAGATTTTTCAAAACTGCAAAGAAAACTCCTGGGAAATGATCGTTCACCCTTTGTATTGACAAAACCCATGAGGATAACACTTACAGCCCTTCACAGCAGGTGCCAGTAAGAATGCAAGAGAACGATATTAGAGGAGATGAAAAGGGGAGGACAAAAGATTTCCATCATCCAGCTCTCTGTTTGTAAATGTAAATTACAAAAATACACAATATCAATGCTTAGGTCTAGAGAAAGCATTTGTAGAGTCCAGTGAAGGATTAAAAGAAACATGGGGGATGAATTGGTTCCTGTCTAAATTTACCTTAAAGTCTATTATAATTAGCTTTCAAAAGTCATCTTTAGGTTCCATGAGAATTATTATTTCCTAATGAAAAATACATAAGCAACTCCAATTAAAAAAAAACCCAACTTTGAAGGAGAAAGCCTATGCCACTTGCAGATTTCCTTGGGTACGCAGGCATTATGGTTATAATACTAATGTCTTCTTTGTTTTAGCTCCAGTGCCCCATCCCCCAGCCTTATCTCCCCATCCCTATCCACCCTCTACTGTTGTCCCCTATAATTAGTGGAGATGCACATCTGTCTTCAGGCTACCACCTAATCTCTAAGGCCATATGGGTAAATGGAATATAATTATAATTTGGTAGAAATTGAGCCTTCTGCACATGGTTGTATTGCTCCTGTTCTTTTTAAAGCAGGCAAATTGAATCTATGATGTAGTAGGGCTCGGAGACTGGGGTTAGTCCTTGCAAAGTACGTATGTTCTAGATGGAAATTTCATTGCTTTAAATTTGGGAGGGAATTACGCCAGTTTGGGAGGAATTCTGACACAATGTTACCACAATATGCAAGCACCCTGCATATTGTGAAGAAATCACCTGTGGTTATATGCAAAATATTAACAGAGGTCATTTTTTGTCCCCCTCTTTTTCAGTTATTTTTATTTCAGTTGCTGCGAGGACTGTCTTACATCCACCAGCGTTACATTTTGCACAGGGACCTGAAACCACAGAATCTTCTGATCAGTGACACGGGGGAGTTAAAGCTGGCAGACTTTGGTAGGCAAGCAGTTAATTACAAGTCTCTTATTATGTTGTAGGAATGTCAGACAGATGGTTCCATTGATTTTTCTTCCCCCCCACCCTATTCCTTAGACACACCTCCTTCATTGTAGATAATTGCACATTTTTATCCTGAGCGAAGAAATTGATTATGGTCAACAAAATGCTTGATTAAAAGGGAGCAAGTGAAAAATATATACTCCAGTTCCCACCAGGAAGATAATGCTGAAAGTATTTCAATTTTATTTACCGTGAGACCTCTGAGTTAGAATTCAAAACCTTTAAAAAGAAAGGAAAAAAATAGAGAGACACCTGAGGAAATACAGACTGTATGAAGAGTACAGTTGCTTTATGGAAGCATCTCTAAGGTTGCGGAGATCTGGATTAACTTTCGCAGAGTGGTCATTGAAGGAGACTGAAGGACACAAAAATAAATATGACCTCTAAAGAATAAAGGAAGCTAGCATCACCCATCTGCTTTCAATATCCATTAGTCCCTTATGGGGAAGCTTTATGTGGAGTATAAAGTCAGGTGGATTGTCCACTGAAAGGTTAGCCTTTTTGCTGTTTTTTAATTTTAGTTTATTTTTTTTTTCATATTTTCTGTTGGCTACACTGGGGCAAGTACTCTTCTACTCTTTCCTCTGAACACCATTGTGAATGCAGATTTGGAAAATGGCAATATTTTTCTTTAGTGTTGTAGAAATTTTTCTGTCCCTTAGGTCAATTTCTCAGCTACTGATTCCAGCAGCACTTTTAAAGTACGCTGAATATGTGACCTATTGGCTTTTTTAAAATGTCTTTTATTTTTATGACTGCTATCCACATTGGGCTTCACATTTCCTGCAGCAGCAGTAATGAGGGAGCCTTATGTGCTAATTGGCAATTTCACTGTTAATGTAGTCATGTTTTTTTTGTCTTTTAATTAGCAATACTGCAGTTACTGGCTCAGTGTGTATTTGCTATGATGGGGAAGGGAACAGGAGTTTAGGTGCACACAGTCCACGAGAACTTGTTTGGCCTTTGGATTGTAAAGCAATTAGAGAAATAGTATTAGAAACAGTTATTATCTGGTTTTACATACTGTTTTCTGTTGCTGTGTTTCCAAACTTGGAAGATGCTATGTTTTAAAGATATGTTCCATTTTACTATGGGGTTACATCTCTTAAATACATGAAGCGGGCGAATCATTAAGTGTTTTTGTGGTGAAATGTGAGTTAGTCCTCTGTCGAAGGTGGTAGGCTGTTTGAGATGACTAGTTTTGTTGTGTCATTTATATGTATAAAACACTACGAACTTGTCCGACTTGCAAGTATCCCCATATTTTAAGTCCTTCAAGAAATTGCGATGACGGTGCTCTAGCTCTGGTGGATACCAAAAACTCTGTATGTGATCTCACCAACTCTTCTGTGTGTAAAATGCTTGTACGGTGTGGGGGCTTTGGAGGGGGGCGATGATGCTGAAGCTCTGTGGGTTTTGTGGCTCAGGAGAGGGAAGCTGCAAACTTCTCAGCTGTGTTTTTAAGACAGCAAAAGAACCCCAACTTTGAGCAGCTGTGTTAAATGCTTTGCCGGAGGTGTAAACCGACCCGTGAAATGCCCAGCTCAGACACGTGTTGACCTCTCTCTGGTTCAGAGGAAAGGGTGGGATGTCTGTTTTTGCCCTGCTCTAGCAGGGAATGTAACCATCCCTTCTGGTGAGGTTACTGCCCCACTGCGGCACCAGGAGAAACATCCCAGTGATGGCATCAAAGGCAGGATTTTCCCAGCTTTGTGTTGGTGGCAGTTTAAGATTGACCATTTTGTATTTTGTGACTGGAGACCAAAAAGAAATACCCAATAGTAGACATATGAATGGGTAATATTGTGGAGAGGATTTTTTTTCTCTTGCAAGTTTTTTCTGACCTAACAGAAACATCTGCATGATCTGCTCTGACACAGTGAGGGAAGATTCTATGTCTCCATTTTTTAAAAGCTATATTTTCTTTCATGGCTCATGACCTTATAAAATTGAAAACCAGATGGGGTAAATTTCTCTTCTGAGAACGAAGATGAAAAATTAGAAGCGATGAGGTTAAAGTCTAAAGGATAACCTCTTTCACCGGAGGCATGAGAAATGAGAGCACGCCTGTGCGCTCTCTGTGTGCACCCCTGTGCATATTTACTTATTTAAATGCTGTATCATTATAGCCCATCTTCCACCTTCCCAGTATGACAGGCTCTTCTTAAACAAGGTGTAAAATACAGTCCTCTTTATATTTGTCTCCCACGAGTGACTCAATCGCAGTAATGCACTTGGGAAGAAGTCAGTTTAGACTGTATTTTTGATTAATTACGTGAGGAGCAGTATGGAAATTAGAGAGATGGGTGTTTTGTTTTCAAGTGCACTCAAGGCAGGAGAGAACCCATCAAGAGATTTTCTTTCTGCCAGAGATAGGATTGACTTTGCTAGCACAATAAATATGAAATCCTAGAGCAAAGGATTTTAGTCTCTAAGGACAAGACCTTCAAATTTTGGTTTCATAAGTTTACAAAAAATCAACAGCATGGCCAAAGTTTTTCATTTGGCATCAAGCTTATTTAATCTCCTCAGTGTAGGGTATCAAATACTTAAAAGCAGGCTGTAGTAGATCAGAGTTCTTGAATAAACGAGGCTGTTCATGCCTGCCAGGGCATTGCACTGCGGCTGAAGTGGAATCTGTGAATAACCGTGGGCATGTGTTTTTCTACAGCACAGCTCCCAGACACAGACACTCTGCTGTGGGGGAGTGTCTTTGTTCAGATGAACAGTGGTTTGCTTCTCTGTTCATTGTGCTATAGCTGCTAGGAAATGAACATTTATGAGAAGACTCAGCAGTCAGCTGAAAAGGGAGAACAGAACATAGAGGCTTTATCAAATTAAAAATGGATGAGCTATAAAAAATGGCTTTCTTGAAAAGGTATAATAGAGGAGACTACATCTTGAATAATTGTTGCTATGAAAAATAGTCCTTGAACTCCATTCCTGCATTCTTTCTTCAATCTAATTAAAATTCCAGAGGAAATTATATAAGGAATTCTTATGGAATGATTAAATAAGTGCAAGAATTATTTTTGATCCTGCAGTGTGAATTTGGCTGGCTGTGGGTTTGTTTATATTGGCCTGCACATATGTCTGTGTTGAGTAGAAAAAAAAAGTCTTATAAAGCTTTAATGGGTAACACCATAAGCAATTGCAAACTTAAATCAATAGAACCTTGTTCTTGATGGTAGTAGCCACACAGACTGGGCTGTACAGATGTCCCTTAGCCTTTGCTTGGTAGGTGCTCCAGTTTTTCTTTGCACTGTATGCAGATGCATTTGTTTGGCCTTTGGATGTGCATTGGCTTAAAAAAAGAAAATCTTTCAGCCTTTGTTCAGAGAAGTCACTAAACAGTTTTAAAAGAAATACATGTTTATAGAATAAATGCATCTATTATTATTTACACGTGTGGGAATGGTTCCAAGCTGCACTGGGGAGGTTTAGACTTGACATTAAGGAGCATTTCTTTCCTGCGAGGGTGGTCAAACACTGCAACGGGCTTCTTAGGGAGGTGGTTGATGCCCCAAGTCTGTCAGTGTTTAAGAAGCAATTGGGCAATGCCCTTAATAACATGCTTTAACTTGGTCAGCCCTGAATTGGTGAAGCAGATGGACTCAGTGATTGTTGTAGGTCCCGTCCAACTGCAATAGTCTATTCTATTCTGTTAAGTGTACAGAATGTCAAACGGCTGTACAGCAGTGGGTAGGAGGTGAACTCAAAGATCGAATACTAAGAATGTCTTTTTTTCAAGAGTTAGTTGCGATCAGGTGATAAGTAATCTAGGCAAAATGGTTATCTAAGCAAATATGCGATTTGTGTTCATATTGAACAGTCGTTCAAGAATTATTTGTTTATAAGAGCTCCATATTGTAACCAATGCCACGTGGCATTTCAGTGCTTGGGTATTGGCGTTTTGCTATTGTGAATGCTGATAGAAATCAAGATTGGCTAGTCAGAGATGTTTGTATCCTGATTATCATACTTAATAAGTCCCTAAATAGCTGATAACAATCAGGTAGGAGATGGGTCCCACCTTCTGTGCAGGACTTTCCAAGAAGGATTTACTCTTTCTGTGCCTTTTTTCTTATTCTCTGTCCCACATCCACTAACAGCCTAATATTCTGACTCTTCCAGGGACAGTGTGGACCTTGAGTCTGATCATAGTATGGTTATTCTTACATATCCTTTAGTTAGAATAATTTTGTGCTTTCTCAGTTGAAAAATGTGTAATCATACTAGTTATTAGAATTTTTTTGGATAAAAAATTTACATAGCTTTTGAGGTTAGACATATTTGACATCACCTTTCAATGCATTGAGAAAATCCTCAGGATACAGGTGTAGAGACTAAAACTTTTAAACTTGACTAGTGTGTGAGGCAGTCGTAGCGTTTCTGAGGCTTTGAGAGAAACTGGCCAAATTACTGGTAGAATTACTCCTGCTTTATCTGTGAGCTGATCAACCTGCTTCTGGGGGTTGTATTTCAGGGGTTGCTTGTTTATGAAACTTCCCTGGAGCTGCCTTTCCCATTTGTCTTTTTTGTGAACTGCACGAAGGGGGTGGATGAGAAATTTGGAGACCTGTTTGGTCTTTATTTTGGATTGTGCGGTTATTCTAAGTTCAGGTATCTCCAGTGTAGTTGCATCTTTTAATTGGGACGCCATTCTGTTTAGTGTGTACACTGACCTTCTCCCTTTGCCATGGCTCCAGGACAGAGTGTACGACTGTGCTGTGCATGTGCTTGAGAAGCAGAAGTGCAAAATATGATTTCAAAGTATGAAACAGCAGGTCTAAAAGATATTGTTAGCTTGAGTATAATTTGCAAGCATAGGAAAACTTGCTGCTTTTTTATTGTTGCTGCTGCTGTTGGCTGTTATTATTATTAATAATTATTACTGTTATTAAGAAGACTTGAATAGACATTTCCCTTTCCCTCTATTCTCTGCCCTGATTTTTTGCTAGTTTTGGTCCTTGGAAAACTCTTAGAACTGTGGTAACACCACAGCCAATTCTGGTGTTGCAAGGTAAGTGAGGAAGAGTGCCGGGAACTTGGAGCTTTAGTACTCGTTCCTGTGGTCAGAGGAGCGGGATTTGGGATCTGTGGGAGTGAGATTTGGAGAGTAAAACAGCACAAGAATCTTTGTGGAAATGTTATTGTATTACTCTCCCAAACAACACTGACCCTGAAGCTTTTCCTGGCAGCTTTTTGTTGTCTTTTGCGATCCCCTTGGATGAGTAAGGAGCTGCAGAGGTCTGCATTGTGGTGGAAGTCCTGCCTTAAGCTTTCTGAGTTTTGTTATTATAAAGCCCTGTGATGCAGTAAAAGAAAGAATCAAGTAAGTGTGATTGAGCCGTGCATCCTTCTGGATACACAGTGTGATTAGTAATAGATAGCGGGAGCAAAGAGGCTTGAGGTTTGTAATAAAGAGAATTATACTCAATTGATTTGCATTTTAAAACTGCAGCTGAGTATTAAAGAGGATGTTTCCACGAATTTCTCTGGGGGCGTCAGGGATATGTCACAAGGAACAAGACTGTTGCTGTAGTTTACTGTTCAAATGATTGAAGATATGTTGACAACTTGAAAAAAAATAGTTATTTTTTCACAGTAAGAATTGTTTTATAATGCACCATAGAAGATTCATCTGAAAGGTGGGATAGCACGAAAGGTTGCTTGTATGGATAACTGCTGTGGTTTTGTGTGTAAATGCTCCACAGAGTATCAGTTCTTGAAGATGCTGGTATAAGGAGCTGCCATGGTGCCTGAAGAACTGGTACTTTATAGTCAGTGATGCTTGATGGATTGTTTGCAAAAACTCCTCTGAGAGCGTCTCTGGTTGTGTAGGCTGGCTCCCTCTGCTCTTCCTGGCTTCAGGCAAGCTTGAGGAGCAGTGGGCCATGCCACTGTGGCCACCTGGAGTTCAGGATGAGCTGTAGGAACCACCTGGGTCACCTCCAAGGCAGCTGACCCACAGCAGGCTCTGGCTGCCTCAGCAGCGGGCTTTGTCGGGGCCGCAGAAATGGTGGAAGCTGTATGGATTTTTGTTATCAGAGGCTGCTGCTGGTAACGGGAACCAGCTCACCCCAGGTGTAGGTCCACAGAGCCCTCTAACACCCTGTCTGAATTGAACAGAGGAAGAAAACCTCTCCTGTGAGAGGTTGCTGTTTCCCCAGGTGCAGCCACGTCCCCTGTGGTAACAGCCTTTGAAATTTGAAGAATTTGTTCTCATAACCCCCAGAAAGGTCAGTAATGGGTTTCTTTGAGAGCTCTATTTGTATTAAATATCAAGACATGAAGACAACGTCAGTGACAATGCTGTAAGTAAGCTGAAGAAAAGGAAGTGGGAACCTGGAAAGTGAAGCCCGAACTGCTCAGACCTGAGTTAGCTTGTAGGTCTTTATAAAACACAGTTATTTCTGTAATTAACTGTGTATACAGTGTTTTCTGTTGAGAACAGCAGCTGATAATGGTGTTCAGAGCGGCAGCTGGGCTGGAGGCCTGGAGCAGCAGAGCAGATTGTTTGTCCTCACATAACCGCACTGCAGGCCTCGGAGTCACTCAGAAAAGCCCTTCCCGTCCCCGTTGCTCTCCAGGTCTGGGAGGAGGGAGGCCAGAGCTTAGGGGCAGGGCTGGTAGGTAGCATGGGGACCTGCAAATCTTTTCTCTTGGAGGAAGGATTAAAGTTGTAGGCTGCAAGGCTGTGGGTACTGTGGAGCCAGAGCACCGCGGCAGGCTCCTGTGGTAGTTATCTGCTTTCCCTCCAACCACAGATCTTCCTTCTTAGTTTCTGTGTATGTGGCTGCTGTAAGGGAGTAGTCAAAGCTGCCTCCATCCCCTCACCTCCCTGGCTTCCTATGCTGTGCTCGGGACCTTCTCTCATCTTGCCCAGATCTGGGGTGAAGAGAGAGAAGAGATCTGTAGGTGGCAGGAAATTCCAAGCGCCAGCAGTGCGAGGGGGAAGAAAGAATGGGCAGGAATTGGGTTTCACAGTCTCTGGAAAAGAGCAAATTTCACCCAGGTTTACTGTCTGGAGACAGCAATTCACAAAAGCTGAGAGGTTCTGTTTTCAACTAAGACTTTAACTTCTCTCTACAAAGAGTAAAACCACTTCTCTCTACAAAGTAGAGCCACACACTGAATTTTTGTCTGTGTCAATCTTCACTAATTGCTTTTCAACAAAATTCTTTAAATATACCAGTCTTTTCAGCTATTACTAAAGTAGATGCTGTAACTTAAGCTCTTCCCACTGAGAAACACTCTGTAGGATTATTGGCTGAATTTTTTTTTAAATGTATTTTTTTAAAACCATTAAGGAGCTGGAGATCAATGTGACTCACTAAATGAGTCCCCTGTTAAACGCATCTCGGATTACTTAGGGTTCAATCCAGTTTTCTGTTGTTACAAGTTAGAGTTATATTGAGCCTTTAAATAGGAGGAAAAAATGTTAATTGTCCATTAAGGGCAATAAAGGAAGTTGGTTATGACACCATTAAAACAACTGTGATGAAAAATCCGTTTGGGTGTTTTGTACTTAAGAAAAAGATGGAATTTCAATGCCTCTGTACTGCAGCTTGCTCAGTGCTGATTTTGATCTTGTGTTATATCAGAATCATGATTTGTTTTCTTGTGTCCTGTATTCCCCACCTCAGTGTTGACCAGGCTGTTAATGTGATAATTGCACAAAAACCATGGAGAACTGTGATCAACTGTCTGTACAAGAGAGATCGATTCATCCAGATGAATCTGTAGATGTATTTAAAATCTGGGCAATAATAACGAGGGATTTTTTAATTGAAAAAAAGCCTTATTCAGTCATGTGGTGACGTTCTCCTATTAGTTTTATACGGGAACATTTTCTCTTCCTACACGTCTTGCTTCTGTTACAACCTTAGACCGTAACCTTTTGACTACTGTGGCTACAAGCCCCTGTATTTAAAATACTGAACTTTAAAACTTTATTGTTCTGAAGCTACTTTGCTTGTTTCAGACACGGCAGTTACAGGGGAAAACTACTACTGTGATCATGGTAAAGCTTTCAAATATACCCATCTTAGTTTATCTCATAGTACTCTCTGTCTTTGCTTTTTTGGTCTTGTTTAATGTTTCCTTAATTAAGAGGACGTACTGTATTATATAGTGAGAAAATTACGCCAAATTTTACAACAATGTTGATTTCACGGATGTGTTAATAGTTACACAGATTTATTTTACACAGGAAATGATCAGCTATGTGGAAATTAGAGAATAACTGGAAAAGATGTGGATTAAAGAAGAAAGAATTTGTCATCAATCAGAACAAAAATATTGATATGCAAAGAAAAAGATTCATGTGAACAGAGACTGGCAGTTCATTAAGAGAAATGTGTCATTTAACACAATATGAATTAATTCCGTAATTGAGATTGCATTTTAAAGAAGTGATGGCTCTGTAATTTATAAAATCATTTGCTTTGCCCCAGACAGTTTAAAACCTTACCTTACTGCAATATACTCTCTTTTTATCTAGGTAATTTTTAATAATTTGTGCAGGGTTTTTTCATTCCTTCTGAAGGACATAGTACTGGTTGTATTAATATATTTATAGATGCAAAATTCGTACTGATGTAAATGGAAATCACGCTTGCAGGTCTACCTGCATTAAGATGAGAATTTCCCCTGCAGCAATTGGCCTTCCTGGTAGTGGGAAGAGGTCAGGCAGGGCTTGTCTTAGTAATACTTAGTGCTTCTCCAGTGTTTTGCATTTCCAAAGAGCTGTACAAATAAATGTTAACTCCACCTTTCTACCCTTATGTATGTTACAAATAACCAAACTTTGCTTCACCTCTTGGTTTTATAATTTGAAAGTCCTGAAGTTACTAATATTAAAAGTGGGAGATCAGGAATCAGCAGCAGAATTTCTCTGGATGATCTGGGAACAAGCACTTTGCACGGGGAGGAAGGGCTGCTCTCTGACTGGGGTTCCCCGTCAGGGAGGGTGAGTGGTTAGAGCATCACCTGTTAAAGGGGCCCAAGCTCTTCTTCCGGGTCAGTTCAGCTTTCCTCACCTTTGGCTTTTATGGCTTATAATATGTCAAATCATATAGCATTTTTTTTCTGTCGTAACTAAAAATAAGGTAGAAAGAGACTTTCAGATGTCCTGTGCTTTATAAACACAAATGTCTAATGTTAGCATACTGAGACTTCGACAAGTCCTTGCCCGTTCCGTGTGACAGTGCTCAGGATTACCACCAGCTCCGCTGCACAGGTTGCAGGATGTGATGCTGAATGAGATGTGCTCACCTGTATTTACAATTTGCTCATGCATGCAAACTTGAAAAAGTAAATAATTGAAATAAAACATGAAATGTTTCAAAGGTACTAATAATATGACAGTAGAATTTTTCTGTGGTCAAAATACTATTAGGAAAGCTTTGCTTGCAATCTGCAAGTAGTTTTTATCAAGCATTGCATAGAGAAGTGGACTCATTGTTCTTAAGTTAAATGAAAGAATAGATAAAGGAATGGCTAGGTTTCAGTACTAACAAATTGTCGCTTGTTTCATTCAGTTATGATACAGGGTTCTGCAATGCTGCTGACTTTGTAAGACTTGCATCTGTACACAATTTGGTCGTGTAGCTCCAGTTTTGCCATCCTGGCAGTAGCATTTCAGTGTTTCAGGGTCACGGTAGAGAAGGATGCTGCATGAGGAGCATATTTCTAGAATCATACTGTTAAGGTACAGCCTTAATGCTCTTCTAATGTAGCTTTTTTGAAAAAATAAATTGTTTTCATTTCTTCTTTTTCAGTGACAAAATTGTTTTAAGAACTGACAGGTGGCTCCGCAGGAATACAGATACCTGATTACTGATGCAAAGTCAAATAATCATTTAGACCTAAGCATATTGGAATGTCTATCACATAAAACTTTTCTTTTAAGATTTGTTAGTCTACTAATTTAAGATGACATATACATTAAATGAGTTTTGAGGAGTGATTCAATTGAACAGGTGAATCTTAAGAATCCAGAGGTTCCTGTTGTAAGATACTGCTCTATAATGGTGCTTTACAGAAACAACAGTACTTACACATGTTTTCCTAAGGGTTTCAAACCTGAAAGCAAAGTGAAAATAATTTTAAAGTTTAGTGAATTTTTTGTCTCCTATAGTTATGTCAGTCTTTGATGTATTTCAAAAAGCTTTGAAATTACTGAGAATTTTTTTAAGTTTTGTTAGTTTTGCACCAATGACTGTACCGTACTGCGTTGCTGTTTTTAAATCATTTTTCTCTGACTTAAGCCACAGCAGTCAGATGTGGTTTTAGATGCTGTGTGTGTTACCTTATATGTGAATGTATGTACTAATGTGATAGCACATGCAAAACCTGCTGGAGTTCTTCCGCAGAACAGCCAGGACAGTGTTCTACCTGCTATGGAAATAAATAAGCGGCAGAGTATAACTTATTGTAGCAGTGACAAAAATTAGCTGTTTATAAACAGTCTGGCTTGGGCAGGGGAAGCAGCCTGGGTTAAACTCCACGATCACTGGAGAACTGTTTGTGCCAGGCAGGGCAGCCGTGGCTCGAAAGGCGAGGCTGGATGATGGAAGAAGTGTGGCTGTGATCCCCTGCATCACTTCATGTTTTCCTTTCTGAATTCCTTTGATTTGATAGGGGAAGATCCTAACAACAGAGAAATATTTATACCTCAAAACTAGGGAAGCTGTTACCTTTCTTGTCTTCAGCAAGTTCTTGCTCGTATGTCTTAAAAAGTCCACATAGAATTTTTTATTATTATTACTCTCTTCTAAACTCAAATAATTGTCCAGTATTGGGCTCATTCATTTCTAGCTGCTTCCCAGTTTTCTGTCTTTTCTCAGGGAATATTAAAATATCCTGAGATGCATTACCTTTCATTTCCAGTGGAGAATTATTTTCTGTCTCCTTTCTAGAATGTCCTTCCTGCGCTCTGCAGATCTTCCCAATTTAAAATCATCTGTTCCACCATTGTTAACTCTGTACTTCAAACCTAGTAACTTCACTGTGGAATGAGTAATTTTGACATTTTCACTCACAGCCGTATTAGCAAAGTGGGATGTTCATGCTTATTAGGGGGGTGTCATTAGGAGTAGAGGGCATC
The DNA here is from genome assembly GCA_033628505.1 of Tringa tobata. Lineage (NCBI taxonomy): Eukaryota > Metazoa > Chordata > Aves > Charadriiformes > Scolopacidae > Tringa > Tringa tobata. The sequence goes on from JAHREE010000146.1 coordinate 1,227,255, forward strand.
ATCTTCCTATAGGTTGTTTTGTGAGACAACAAACTGAGGATCAAGTAAAAATCCAGAATCTGGAAAGCAAGATTTAAATCGGTCAGCTGTTAAGGTATGGTGGGGATGTATACCATATCTGTAATGCAATGGATTACAGTAATGCAGAAGTTATCTCTGTTGTGAAATTGCTGTCTGTCCTTGAGTTCATTAGCTTTTCTTTGTGAACGTTTACAGTGTTGGTGCAGGTTGTTTCTTTTTCTTTTCTTTTTTTCCTGCCCATGCTGTTATTTTCCTGCTTTCAGACTAGCAGAGGCAGTTTGAACATATTGATGCTGACCCAGAAGGCCATGGGAATAGATATATTTTCCTGGTGTCAAAAATGGAACATGTATTTCTTTTGCATTTCCATACCACTTTTTGATTGGAACCAAATTTTTTAGTGTGTTTCTTTCTGCTAATAGACAATGAATGAATTTGCCAGTCATGGTACATGTTCAGCATCAGTGGGCTTTTTCAAAACGTGTCAAGAAATTTTTTTATAAGGATTTTTAAGCAGAGAAATAAACAGCTTTATAGCTAGGATGGCTCTAAGTCAAATTAATCAAAGGGAACTTTTAATATCCAACCAACAGCTGAGCTTTTTCTTGTATCCCACTTTTCCACTGCCTATGATCCCTTGGGTGGCTTGGGAGACAGAGGAGAGAGGTGATGATGAAAGAGATGATGCTGGAGTTGTTGAAAAAAGAAAAATGCTTTTCAGGAGGGCTAGAGTCATTTTTTCTGGTAGCAGAAAAAGTAATTCCATGTCTCCCCTTTTTTGTATCTTGTGTTTGTCAAATTGACAGTTGAGCCCCATCCACAGACCAGAATAATTATCTGCATTACTGCAAGTGATCGTCTGAAGACATACACAAGATAAGGCTTGCATGGAAAAACAATCTTTTATTAGAACAACTGATACAGCTGGAAAAACCAGACAGGCTGAGAGGCACACATGCCTTTTCCCTTACTTATTGCTCCCTGTCTCTTGAAGACTGACTCCTGCACTCCGGTTCAGAAGACCAGTCATCGCTCAAGTGCATTTTGGGAATATTAATTGGGGAACCTAATGGTGCTCTCCCTGATAGCGGGTAACTTTTATAAATGAACAGCGCTACCATAATCTAGTGGCTGTATTAGGACTCAGACACAGGATATTGCGGGTAATTTATCTTACTTCAGAGGAATTCAACTCTGATGCTCCGGTAAAGCTGCATCTTGGAGCCAGACCCGTTCAGCTGAAGAGCAGAGGGACCTGGAGGCTGCAGGATGCTTTTGTTTGCTGAGAAGTGACTTGTGGGTTGGAGAGCTGGCTGCTCCATGGAAGCACTGGCAGTGTTTCTACCCATTTTACTTCTGTTTTGTTGTCATTTAGATATTCACTGAATAAATATGCTTCTGTTGGAAAACACGTAGCTGAGTAAATAGGTCAAGTGAAGTTGACAGTTCATGATCTACAAGGGAATACATTAACAATATTTTAATATTGTTACTGAATCATAGTTACAGTTTTATAAATCATTTACCTCAAACTCTAGGTAATCGTTAAAATAAACAAAACAGGAGGCTAAAAAAGCAAGCATGAAAAGTATCTGAATCAAGGAAAAAGAGCAAGAAAAAAACCTTCTTTTTTTGCAGTATGCCCTGCTAGAGCCCTTTTTGATATATCTAAATCAAACTAGTAAACAGGCAAACATATTTAAGGTATACTGGAAAGGGAAACCATGAACACGGTTGGCAAGCCTTCGTTTTTGCAGTTGTGACTGGTTTCCTCATTTGCAGAATCATATTTTCTGTGAACAAAGGCTTCCTGATTGTCATATGAACTTGTCTAGAAAGCTATCCTGCAGCTAAAGAGACAGCAAATATTAATACTTGTGCCAAAGTATGTGAATTGAATAGGGCTTGAGTCTGGATATAGCTTGAGTCTGGATTTACCTCTTGTAAAACCGAAATACAACTTGAAAATTACAGTGATAAATCAGTGCAATGTGTTTTATCAATAACTGGTGCTAGGTAAAATGAGATACAGCCTCTGAGACTGAGATAAAAGATAAAGTCAGATGAAGCAGAAAAAATTTGTATTTACCAAGGAAGGAAATATGTTCTTACTTTTTTTTTTTTTTACATTCAGAGTAGGAGGCAGCAGGAAGTGTTGTGTATTAAAGACATACCCCGGGACATAGATCATTCACTCTGTATTTTAAGTAGAGGGCCTTGCAGAGTGTCCCGAGCTGTTGTTTAATGAAAGAATTAGAAGAAAGTGTCACAGCGCAGGGAGATGCTGTTGTGCAAGCCTTGCAGTGTGTCATGCATCCCAACAGTTTCCTCTTTCAGTTTGGATAAATCATGGCCATAGACGTAAGTGCCTGGAGAACATTAAGCAGTGTCTGTTTTTTCCATAATTACACACAAGTTCCCCAGTGGGTCTGACGTGACCTAACTTCTAATGACTGGCCTGATTCAAAATAAGGCTGCAACAGCAGGACACGTACTTAGCTTTTATCTTTTGGAAGACATGGGAACTGGAGGGGAGTTCACTGCTTGTCAGGAGGTCCTACCTTCACCTTCCCAGGCACAAAAAGTGCTCAAGCAGCAACATGTAAATACTGGGTGCTCACCTGGTGATCGCTCTCCATTTACCTTTTGGCTTTTATGCACAGTAGCCATTAGGACTTGAAGTTTTGATGATGCCCCATAAGCTCCATCTTTTTCAAAGGAGATTGTCTCTCTTCCTGTAGTGTAGCCATGGAAACAGACAGGGAACCCTTAAAGAAAGTGATTGAGCATGCTGTGCTAATTAATCCTACCCTTCAGTTTTCTTTCAGTTGAAGGATGTGGTTAAATAAATTTTGCATGAGTAAGCATATTTGGATGTGCAAAAGAGTATAAAATATGTAGTCAATTTTTTTGCAGAAGGATATCTGAGAAAAAACAAACCCCTGGTAACTGTCATCTGTTCGCATCTGGAGCATAAAAACTAGAAATGCAGTATCTTGTTATTGTTTCTCATATACATATATATTTTGATACCATTCCTTTAAAGCTGTAAATATATCTGAAAGATGAGGTTATTTTTTCATGTCCTAAGTGTGGTGAGAGACATTTACATTAACTTTGTGTCCTCGAGTGAAAATGTTCATAATTGTGTATGTCTTCTTTATGCAGAGCATTATTCAGAAAAAGCAAAATTCACTCCCTCCCCGAGAGAAAGCCGCCCCCGGGAGGCGTTACCTTAATTCAGGTCCTTTCAGTTCTGCACAGGGAGAGCAGTTGACTGAACAGCAGAACTGTGCCAAATATTCTTCTGCCAAATTTTAGCCTGGGTGGGTATTTCCCTTGGGTATTCACTCTGACTTTGCATTTGGCCGTTTAGTTTCCAAAGCAGTGTAACGATCCTCTTGTAACTGAGAAAGCAGATGTAGCAGCTAAGCTCTAATGAGGTTTTCATGGTGTTTGGGGAGTGAAGAGCAGATTAAAGAAAGCCTGTGCAACAGGCTGGGCTTAGCCAAAAAAGGCCATCCTTTGAAAATCAGATGGATTTTAGTTAACCTGGAACAGATCAGAGGTGAAGGAGATCTAGAAGCAGCAGGCTGAGGAAACAGGATGGGCAGCAGGCTCAACAGGGTGGGAAGACTGGTTCCTGCTGAACAGTTGCACAAGAGGAGAAGAGGTGTACTTGAGCTGACTGCAGCCTTGCAAAGCTCCATCCTGGGCAGTAAAGTGGCAGAAACTGGCAGGCAAGCATGGATATTTTATTATTTGCAGTATCATTGCTGGTATGGTAAGTTGTGTCCTCATTCCTCCCTACACGGAAGATTTCTTGAGTGTGTGGATTGAAGAATTTGTGTTATGGAGACTCAAGTTCATTTTTCACCTCACAAGCTCTAAAGTTTTTCGAGAGTTTTCCCCAAATCACTTGATGTTACTGGCTTCTTAGAAATGCCTTTTCCCTCCCTGCCCATGTCTTTTCTCCTGTCAAACCTAGGTAGAAGGTTAGAGAGCAAATCACTTGCAACTAAATTCAGTCTTCCTCGGGTAAGACTGAAGGGAGGCTCAGACAGGCAGAGGAGGATGGAGGCATTCGCCATCCAGGCTTCTCAAATCCTGTCATGATTTTTACTTGGCTTAATAGTAGTAGATTCATATCCACAAATCCAGGGACTACTCTTTCAGTTTAGTCACACGGGAAATAAATACTCAGAAACACAAACTTGTTAATATTTCTCTGGGCTAGGAATAAGAACTATTCACCAATTAGAGCATTTGGTGGGTTTTTTGCTCCTAGAAGTAAAAACATGAATCTGGAGGCATAGGCACTGCAGAGCCTGTGATGGGACCTCTCCTCCAGCCTCTTTGGGACTGTACCTGGCCAACCCTGGCTGGTGGCACGCAAAGGTAGAAGAGTGGAAGTCTGAAGACTGAAAAAAAAGAAAAAGGTTGTTCATATTTGAAATGTAACTTATTTTAGAATTAATTCTGGCATACAAGTCAAATTATTCCCCTGCACTGGTCTAATTGCTATAATCAGCTGATAATGCAATCTGTTGGCAGGATTTACCAGCATTGCTATGGAGATATATTCACTGAGATTAACTGTTCTTAAATGGCTTCTCCAGTGTATTAAGAATAAAGGTGCAAAGGCCTCTCATCTGCACTGTTACGTGAATTCTTATGTTACACATTTCTTTCTGAGTGTACAGCTTCGCTTTTTTGGTTTCTGTAACGTGTAAGACGTGACCTTCTGTTATAGTAATTTCGTTTGTTTTGTGAAAGGGAAATCAGTAGTTCTTTGCTTAGGAAAACACGGAGAGACCTGGTAGCACATTCTTCTGGTTTCCATTACTTGTGCGTGGTGGGTGCTCCCGGCGAGGGGCGGACGCTCTCCCGGCAGTAACTGGGAGCAGAGGATCTGGACAAGGGGTTTGCAGACCCGTGGTGGAGACTCCGCCATAGCCATGAAAACAGTTCCCCATTTCTTGGAGGAGAGAGACTTCTGTATGAGACCTGTTACAAAAGTATACTCTCTGCTGCTCTTTTTAGCATATGAGAGTCCCTCCTAAAATATTTCCAGTTTTACATGGCATAGATTGTCATTGTGTAGTAATGTAAATTATTTTAAATGACTTGCAGGCTGTCGTGGTTCAATCACAGCCTGCAGCTGGAACCACGCAGCCACTGCTCACTCCCTCTAGTTCGGATGGGGGAGAGAACTGGAAGAGTAAAAGTGAGGAAAAACTCGTGGGTTGAGATGAAGACTATTTAATAGGTGGAGCAAAAGCCACGCACGCAAGTGAAACAAAACACAAAGTTGATTCCCTGCTTCCCGTGGGCAGGCGGGGGTTCAGCCTCCTCCGGGAACGCAGGGCCCCGTCACGCCTGACAGTTACTGGGGAAGACAAACGCCAGGGATGTCTCCCCTTTCCTTCTCCTTTCCTCAGCTTTACATACTGAGCGTGGCGTCAGATGTGATGAAATAGCCCTTTGGTCAGTTGGGGTCAGCTGTCCTGGCTGTGTTTCCTCCCAATTTCTTGTGAAAAGGCCGAAAGCACCAGTGTGCCATCAACAGCGTTTCTCCTCCCAAATCCAAAACATAGCACTTCACCAACTGCTAGTAAGAAAGTTAACTCCATCCCAACTGAAACCACAACACAAGCTCAAAAGATAATTACTGCAAATAGTATATCTTTAGTAAGTCAGGGATTTCATGACAATGATTTCTGCTTCTGAGGTTGGTGTGCTGCCAATATACATTTGTTGAAAGAGAAGAATTTTGCGCACACCATTTTCTGATGTATTGCAGCAATATTAATATTTATTTGAATAGTAATGTGTAAGTGTGTCCCCTGCTTTGAATAAGCAGGCTGGGTTTGCAGTGTAAAATGTGGAAGGTTTCCTTAGGCTCCCCTAAAAAACCAAATCCCACCTGTGTCACTATTTTTCAGGAGTTTCCTTTTCCTAAGTAACATTGAAATGAGAGACTATCAATGCCTAAGAATGAGCAGTTAATGGAAATGAAAATCTTTGTTTATTTGTCTTTCATTTGGGTATACCACTATGTATCTTTGCATCTCTCCCGGGTCTGTGGTTGTCATTACGAAAAGCATATTTTATTATTCCTTCATAATATTCACAGCTCTGTTTAGCCAGGTACTAAATGATAGATGCTACCATGTTCTTTCATTAAGTAACTTCTTCCAATACTAGAAGAAAAAATACATTTGCAACATGCTGTCCTGTGCTCGTATGTCATCACTCATCATCACTCATATATCACTCATATATCATCACTCGTGATGCGTGCTCATATATCCTTTTAGGATTGTACATTATACAGCAAACAATTTCTTTGTTTTGTTTGCATTAATTTATTTGTATTTACCCCATAGGTCTTGCAAGAGCTAAGTCAGTTCCCAGCCATACGTATTCCAATGAAGTGGTAACCCTATGGTACAGGCCTCCAGATGTCCTTCTGGGATCAACGGAATATTCCACCTGCCTTGACATGTGGTAAGTGTAGAATCCTTACGCAAGAATCTATTCACATGCTTTAGCTCTGATTTTCTGTTTTTTTGTGTGTGTGTGTAAAACAAATACACAGCAAGATTAGCAGTACAGGTTAAAAAACTTGTGTATAGTGATCTGTGTGGTTCACTGTGTGTCTCCCTGAAGGAAGCCCCTCCTGCCACCCCACCGGTTGGCAGATGGTACTCGCTGCTCACACGCCGCTAGAAGAGCAATTGGTGCTTTGCGAGAGACTGAGTTGTTACTTGACTTCTGTAGTCTTAATGTGGTACTTTGATATGATACGATACTTCTTTTGCAGAAGATACACTTTCATCATGCCCAGCTGTAGCAAGGACAAAGTCAGGATTCTCTGGATGTGGGGGTACAGCCTCAGTTCTTCATCTGCTGTAGTTGTTAGCAGTAAACCAATGTGTGACACATCACTGAATGATTTTCTTTCAAACCTACAGATTTTATTTAGACCTGCAGGTTTCAAAGGGCAGTTTGATGTGTACAAGGATAGCATCTTGCTCCTTTTTTGATGACATCATCAGATGTTATCATGTTATAAGGGACAGAAGAGGAAAAAATTTCACAATGACAGTATTCAGCCATTGAAATAATGTCCCCAGGGAAGTGGTGGATTCCCCATCCTTGGATGCTTTTAAGATTCAGCTTGACGTGATGCTGGGCTATCTTTTCTAGACTGTGCTTTTGCCAAGAAAGGTTGGATCAGATGATCCTTGAGGTCCCTTCCAGACTGGTATTCTATGATTCTGTATCATCTGTCTGCTTTTCTTCAAACCATTCTCCGCCTCACATCTAAAATAACTTCCCCCTGCATCTCAGCTTCTCACCTATCCTAAAGCTGTCCTGTTTTCCCAAAGATCAAGTTCAACCTGGTGTCTTCACAAATGGTATGCAATCTCTGCATCCCATCTGCTCCTGACATTTTGCAGTCACCTCCTTTCCCAGACACACCTCTGACGTTCTCAGCAAGAAGCTTGACCTGCTTGGGGTGAGGCAGGACAACTGCATCAGAGGGTGGAAATAGCTATGAGATATAAATAGTTCTTTCTGGTTATGTTCTTTTAGTTCAGTCTACATGTGTTCAGCTCTTGAGAGTCCCACATCTTTGTGTACATGTGTACATACGTGTCTCAATTTGTGAAGTACAAAGAGAATAAGAGAATATGTGGAAACCACTTTAATAGAGCAAACTGCTCAAGAAATCTTCTAAAATGCTTTTTTAATCAAAAGAGACATTGGAATTATTTTTTTTTCAACATTTACCAATTTAAAATATTATTGCACTCTGAAATAGAGGGGGGGTTTGTTTGTTTGTTTGTTTTTTTAACTGAACAAAGGATATAAAAACGTTTTTGATTCTCACTGAAGCTTTTTCCACAAAGAAAAAAGTTTAGTAGCTCCTAAATCCACGTAATTTACCGCTCCTCCTAATATTTATTTTACTAATAGCTATTAAAAGTGTATTAATACACTTTTATTAATAAACACAAAGTTTATTAATAGCTTTTAAAAAGTGTAGTCTAACTATTGGGTGTTACTGTGATAGAGATCAAATTAAGCCATGCAGCTAATAGAATAGCTTAAATAGCTTAATAGATTTAAAATCTATTATAATTGCAGACTGAGCATTCCCTTCATAATCAAATGTTTATTAGGGAAGTTCAAGGAAGGACTGAAAATGCCAGTGCAGCAACCCAGGTCATGGTTTTGTCAGGACTTTTGTAACGATGCAAGAGTATTGAGGAAGAACACAGTAATTACAACTTCAATGATAACAATAAATTATGTCCTCTTTCATCATCCTCTCGATGTTCTGTTTCAAATGAAAAATGTACTAGATTTATAGCACTTAGAAATTTTTGCTGCACTGCACAAACTGGAGAACAATGAAAAGCTTAGAAAAAAACCCTAGTGACACAGTTTCTTTCATATGTCAGGAATTTATGTAAGAGCTCGGACACTGACAGGTCAGAAATTAGATTTCAGCAAATACATATTGTGTGGGACAGGAGAGCTTCAGGTTTTCACTTCTCTGCTTTGCTGGGTTGTCTGAGACAGTGCTTCCAGTTTGGTTGCGAGAGGTGTAGTTGCATGGTAAGGTCACTTGTGCTTATTTGACACATCTAACAGCGCTCTGCTGGAGCACCAGCAGGCTTGGGGCTTTATTTATACAACGCTTGTACATAGCTGGGCCATAATTATGTTAAAACCACTTAGTGACTTCCCGGAGTGAAGGAAGGGAGATGTGGAGAAACCTAGCTACCGTCAGATTCCGAGGTAATTTGGTAATTTATTATCAAAACTGTGTTTGTAGCATTAGCATTTTTATGCAATTACTGGCATTATGTCCTTCTGGCAGATAGTGCGTGCTCTCATGTGTCCTTATTGATGATCTACACGGTGACAAAACTAGGCAAGCACTTCACTAAATATTTAAATAATGTAGAGGTAGAAAGCACAGCTGTTTCTTCCATTTAGGAAAAAAAAAGAACAGGGCGCCTTTGCTATAGCCGTGATAAATGACATTTCATGGTGGTTCCCAAGGAATGGAAAGTAGGGCTCCTACTGAGTAGAAGACCAGCTGCGTGAAAAAGGAGTCCAAATATTAACCATTGGCCAGTGGCTGGGAAGCAGGTGGCAGAGGCTGTGGGCTATTTTTACACATTAGGATAGTAATAGGGCATTAGGATAGTAACTGAAAGCTAATGATCCGCGTGCAGTTTTACATTCTCCTGCATTCTTGTTTTTAAATAGCCACCGGCAGTAAAATAATATTAATAAAGATGTACATGCATTAGAGGTGTCAGGCTGGTGATGGAAATCGGTGCGGTGGCCTTTGTGAGTTACTGCTGACAGCGTTTGATACAGTGGCATTGTGAAAATGTATTATACTACCCAGGACTGCATCAAAGAGTTGTGATAACCTTGATACACGTTTCCCCTCCCCCAGGCTCTTGATTAGGACTTACTACTAGCTAGGAAAGGGGCTTTGCATTGCCTCTGGTGTAACTTGTCCTAATCCTTGAATTTTACAGTCCCTTGAAAGTCGGTGAAAGGAAAATAAGCTTCAATACATAAAGGGCTTATGAATTACTAAAACCCATATATAAGTAATACAGAAACATTGGGAAAAAATACCAAAATGAACCTGTTGTATTTGTTCCTCACAAAAACCAATATAGTATTTGTGAATTAAGCAATTAAAAAGGTTATTAAATCCTTTTGGATTTTGGTAATGCATATACTGCTACATCTAATTGCTTACATCAGGAAGTCACAAGGGATATTTTATTTTGAAGTGCAGCTGGCTTTAAACTGTGTTTGCTAACAGCTGGCAATTTTTTGCCTCTCCTGTTGTTTTGCTTTTTTTATACACAATTCAGGTAACCTAAGAAGTTATGGGTCATGACGTATTTTAAATCCACTTTTATTAACATCAGCTATATTTAGTGCTGCAGAAGAAATCACTTAAAACTTGGCCAGTCAAATGTTATGAAATTGCTTATTAGATCACTGTTAGTTAGCTTTATAACATCTGGGTTGATATACATTATTTTAGTTCTGATCTTAATTTATGGAAGGCTCTTCATATGGAGTTTTTCTATCTATCCCATTGTTAGAAAAATAAATGGTATTTTTCAGGAGCACATGACTTTACACACATAGCCTGCCCCCAGCGCAGATTTGAGTGCTCACTGTAATTTCACGCACGCTTTCATGAATATTTGACCAATGAAGACCTATAACAATTATTAAGATCTTTATTCAATAAAAATGGCTCTTGTTGTAGACACAGGTGCACCAAATTGTGGTTTTACCCACGGGATGTTACAGAGGCATCTTTATTCTGTATCAGCTGAAAACAGTTTGCAGAGAAAGAAATCTGGGAGCGGCAGTCCCAGTACCCCGAGGACATACTGCCTGGGGCCCTGCACAGAAAACAGCACAGGGTGAATTAGTTCTTTCCTCCTTGATGGTCTCCATGATTATGATTTCCTCTCCGAAGAAATGCTAATCTGTAGGATTAGGATATTAAGGTGAGGATATTACAATAACTATCAAGATATTGTTAGTTAAACTTCTCTCATCAGTGAGTTCTTCAAAAGTTTTATCAGCTGAATTGGCTTTTGATTGGAAAATTCTCATGGGGTCAAATTCATAGAAACACTGTGGGTGAGGAAACGGTCTTGGTTTGCAGTTATTGGAAAATTCCTTTCTAAAAACTACTCTTACTCGTTTGGAACATCAGATTTACTATCACTTTTCCACTGCTAGAAATATATTTCATGTGTGTGAGGAAAGTATCTTATAAAGGTATCTGGATCCAGAAAAGAAAACCAAGAAGAATATGTTCAACAGGAAGATATTTTGTGGCAACATGTTGTTCAAGTTTGAAGATTATTTTCTTGAGCTTTTTTTGGCATCCTGCTGTTAAAGAACAGGTGCATCTAATAGAAACATGCCTGCAAAAAGGGATCATGTACATTTTAATTGTTCGTGAATATAATATTTCTTAATATGGAAATACAGAGGGTTGGGATGCAAAACAAACTTCTGGGGCTTTTATTTCTAGGCAGTTGGGTGACACGTGAGAATGCGAGCACTCTGTTCATCTGTAATTACAAATGCTTCAAGACTGAGTGTAAAGACATACTTTGAACTATCACTCTTTCAAGTAAATTGTTTTTCATTCATTGCAAATGATTTCTGCAGAAGTTTTAATGTTTTTTGTCATCACGGAAGGGAAATTTTGCATCCCTCATTACTTCTCGTGTGAGAATTGTAATTTTGCCTTCTTGCCCCTGTTCTTTGGTCAGACTGTGTCTCCCATCACACGTTACTTTTCATATATCAGTGGAGTAGTCATGAAAGACAAATTCCAACCAAGTTCAGCATCTGCGGGTATTCTGGCAGCGTTCCACTGTAGAATTAAATCAGATTTTGGTCAATTAAGGAGGCAAAAGTCCTTTGCTTTTCATTCCTTTCCCCCAAAATTTGTTTTTGTAATTCTGTTCATAAGCAGGATCATACAGAATGTAACTTTTTTTCTGAATAAATCAGACAAGATAAAAATCTCTGTGCCCTTCCAATATGTTGCATATTACGAGTGGATTTTATGGAAGAGCCTCCAGTATTACCTCTTGGTGACAAATCCATAAAAAAACAAGTAGCTAGGTTTGGAGGGAGTGAAGGGGTGTTGTGTTTGGTTTATTTAAATTCTGATACATTTAACAGCACAAACTGTGTTGGAAACTTGAATGAAAACTTCACTGTTCCTCTGAATTTCAGAAATCTCATGAGGAGGATTGCTGGAAACAATTACTTGGTTTTCATAAAATACCTTCACTCTCTGAAGCCAAGTCCTGAACGCTGAAAACAGGCTTTATGGCCAAATAGAAACCTTACATGAAGACCCATCATAGGTCTTCACTGTGAAGGACATGCTGAATGTTATCATCTGCACTGAGCCTGCTGGAAAGTAGATCTGTTCAGGGCAGAGAGTTCGACAGTTTTGAACACATATAGTAAGCATTTAGGCATCTATAATCTTGATTTAATTATAAACTAAAACTTGATTTGGAATGAGCTCATTTCAGAGTGTGTCTGTAGTCTCTTTTATGGATCTATTAAAAAAATCAATTATTAACTGAAGGAAGCAACCCTAGTAATCTTTTATAGATTATGCCTCACCAAAGCTTTTATGTTTGGGGTTTTTTTGTGGTTTTTTTTTTTCAGTGTTCAAGTCCAGATAGGCTGGAGATTCTTCTTGTCACAATAAGGAGCTTTGTTACACAGAGACAGGAATGAGAATTCTTAAACCAAAAATATAAAACCAACACACTAGTAAACAAGTTAATTTTCGGGGAATACCCTCTTGAATTTTAGAAGCTGTGCAGGAAAAAAATAAAAGCATTCAACTTCATTTTTAGAGGCTCGTTTACTCTGTCAATTTAAATGCAAGAGTAACTTGTTTAGCTGTGCTATTAACTCTCACTCTGTATAAGGCTGCGTGGTGACAGCCAGAGTCCCAGGAAGTTAAGCAGAACAATAGAAGACCAATATTAGATGGTATGGCCACATATGGTCTCATCAATATATCAATAGGTTTAGTCATGCTTTTTGTCATCAGAGGGTAAGCCACCCGTTTCAGCATGAAATGGCTGTCACTTTTACTTTGCAAGGTTATCCTCGGCTGTTCCATTGCAAAGATCTCTGAATGAAGTCACAGCATTTGGCTTATTTAGTCAAAAGCAGCAGTCCTATTCAGAGAGCAGGAGTATCTGAATCAACTGCGCTGAAATATATTAAGCTAATATTCTTTTGTCACAAATTTTTTTCTCAAGTGCTGCCTGAAGATGGCATTGTATGCTGAGTGTGCACAAACTGTACATAAATAGCGTATTCTTGGAGATACATGCACATTAAAGCCAAGTTAATTTGTCATATGTCATATTTCAAGAGGTAATCTTTACATTACAGGAAGGAGACATGGGAGTGATCTGTGAGATCATCTTACCCACCCTACTGTTAATGCAAGCCTGTTCCCTGAAGAATATTAAGTGTTTCAGCTTGTGTAGTTTTGCGTGACTGTAACAGCGGAGCTTCACGTCCATTGGGAGGCTGGGGTACATCACCAGTGTTAAGTGTATTTCTCTAGCACTCATCCTAAAATTTTTGGTTCCTAAAAGTATTCTGCTATTTCTAGTTATACTATCTTGAATCTACCTGCAGTTCTGGGAACCATTAAAATCCTAATCAGTTCTTCCCTGTCCTTCATTTTGCGTAATTTTAAATACAGAGTCATCACGTTCTCCCTGCCCCTTGTGTTTTCTTGTAGCCAAGAATGACATCATTCTCTTAATTTTTCCTTAGAAACCAGTTCTTCTGGCATGAAAATAATTTTTGCTTGACTTAAAAATCTCCCTAACCTGTTCAATAGTTTGTGTGGTCTGCAAAAACAAGATTAAATTTCAAGGCCTTGCAGAGGCTTTATTTCTTTTCACGTTCAGTGTGTGTGCACTTACAGTTTGTCATTCAGGGATCCTGTTACATCCTCAGTTTGTACTTGCTGTGAGCCCAAAATTCACTGATACAACTAAGACATCTAAACCACCATCCAGGCATGTTGAAGTCTTTATGTGTTATTATGGCTTTCTGGGCATTTCCTAACAGTTCAATGTCTTTCTCCCCCTGCCTCTCCCCCCTCCTTATTATTTTCTCTTTTTTAAATATTCATTTATTGTCCTCTTTCTGTGGACTTAATCTTCAATGTGCTGAACACCATAACCTTTGACATCAAGCATAAGTGTAATTTTCAAGTGAGCCAAAGGGAAGAGCAGTCTTCCAGCTCAAACCTTGAAGGTTGCTTTCATTTCTCTCCTCAACGACTTTAATGATCTGTTGATATTTGTATTAGTTGTTCCTTTAACTCTAGTAATCTTTCACTCTCATTTCAGCTTGTGACTAAATGGAGCACTATGTGATGCAAGAGTCCAAGACACATAATAGGATTCTTCTTTCCAAGCAGGAAATTTTTCTTCAGCGGTGCTGTTTGCAGTTCTTACTTGATTTTTGGCTCATACTTGTGTCAGACCCACTAAAAGTGGAAATTTTGTAAATAGATTTTGTGAAACAATATAAAGTTTGGCAAAATCTTCTTACTGCCTTTACAGCATTTCTGTTCAAAGAGCTAGCTGGAGTTTCTCTGCAGACAGCAGTGCATGCCCTCAAAGGATACACTGTTTAATCAAATGTCTGTTTTGTAGTTGCAAGAATAGGACTCCAATCCTCTTTTGTTTAGTCTAAATTAAATTGTTTTATTTCTCATTTTGATTAAGTGGCTTCTGACTGAAATCTTGAATTGTTCCTTGCTTGAGATCCTGATACTGTTTATAAGTATTTGACTAAGATATATTGTGCCTGTCTGTGCCTAATGAAGCACTAACCAGACTAAATGATGAATGGCAGTTTAATCAATTCATTTAATTTGCTAACCAGCAGAAGCATATGGAACATAAATTTTAACCTCTCTTTTATAAACACCTGAATTATTCTAAAATTTGACCAAAACTGTTCTTTCCAAAGTTTTCCCCCACTTTTCAATGCCTAAGGAAGAACTTGCTTAATAGATCTATGCTTTGGGATGTAGAATTAGAACATAGTGATGAAGGCTTAATTTTCTTCTCCAAGAAATTTGGCTATCAACTCTCATTGTCCTGGAACATAAAATTATTTCAGTAATCAGTAGGGGTCAAAGCCTTCAGAAACGATAAAGCATGGATTGTCTGCTGATAACCTTAGTTAAGTGGTATCTGTAAATACTCAACCCTTAATGGAAATATGCAATCTGTTTTCATTAAGTTGTTTTATTCTAGAACCACTTCCTCAACAGTATATGCACACATATCTCTAAAATTAAATACTACTTTCCGAATGCATCACGATGCATAAACAAGGAAAAGGTATGTAATTACTGTATTCCAAGGAATTTACTTCTAAAACTGAAGTTCAATTAGAGGTTATTGCAGAGATTTTCTGACACAGAAACATAACTCAGTTTCCCGTTACCAGGGAGAGCTGGTGCCGTAGTTAGTTTTGCAGATTCTTGGTTCATTTTGAATTGTATTTTGGATTATTGAATTGGCATTTGTTTGGAGTGAAGGGGTTTTTTGTGTGGTTACTTACACACACAGTAGGTATACAGCATGCTTAGGTGTTTGCACAGAAGTTGTAGAAAAATGTTTGTGGAAGAATGTCATTTAATAAGCTAAAATATATAATCAAATTCTACGTCCTATTGATAGCTAAGAGAATGTTTTCTCTTACAATTATTTTTGCTGAGGGAACAAGCAACTCTTGAGCTCTCTTCTTCATCCAGAAAAGATGCAAATGCAAGTTTGTAATTCGTTTTGCTTTTCATATGCGGGAAGTCCACGTGTTATCTGAAATTTGGGTTACAGTCACAGAAACTTCCCTCAACTTCTGAGAATCCATTCTTTGAGCTGTAGTTATGATGTCTCAGATGCTTTCCCCCCCTGATTTCCCAATACTTCTGCCAGTGGCTTAACTGAGTGTGATGACGGGGCCTCATGTGAGCTACCTTTTGTGAGAGACCAGGGAGAGGAGCTGTGATGACGTGGCTGTCGCGACAGGGCGAGGAGGGAGCCCATCGAGCACCTCTCAGCACCTTCTGGGGGATGGGGTCAGCAGCCCCCCAGTGGTGTGGGCTTCAGGCTTCCTTCTTTTGTGCTGGAAGAGGGGAGCAGAATGCCCAAGCCCATTCCAGAAGTCACCTCCATTTGGGCAGTAGCTTAGTTCAGTGACTGAGCAGCCACATGCCCTTTACTCAGTTTTTTTCCAGATTCTTCTCCCATGCCTTGCGCTTCTGGTGTGCCGCCATGCCCCATCCTGTCCCCATGCAGCTTCTCCCAACAGTGCTCTCTCATTGCCATCCCCACATCCCCAGGATTTATTCGGGAGCATGAGTATGCTGCTCGGGAAGCCCTGGCACAAAGAGAGAGCAGCTGCTGTGCCTTCACTGCTCTCACCAGCTCCCGTCCCTGCTCCTGCCACCTCTGCACTTGCCTTCAAACACCTGAGAAGTGTTGATATGTAGACATTGGTTTTACATGCTTGTCCTTCAGTCTGGCATTGATTTTAATAAATAAATAAATGTTATTTAAATACCGGTGATGGGTACAAAAGCATTTCTGCTGGCCATTTAATCTGTAAGAAATCTTTCTAACATTGCATACTTTTTTTTTTTCCTCTGTAGGGGAGTGGGTTGTATCTTTGTAGAAATGATTCAAGGGGTCGCTGCTTTTCCAGGAATGAAAGACATTCAAGATCAACTTGAAAGGATATTTCTGGTGAGTTCTTTTTAGCTGAAGTAATATGCCTAAGAAAATGAAGGATTGAATGATTAATGTTCACATATTTCTTTGTAAGGAAGTAAATTACTGATACAGCCAAGGGTCAGAAGCCTAGTCCATAAGCTAGATACAGTTTACGTGTTATATTCTTGAAGACTATGTAATAAGATCAGATCCTATTTTTTTCAATTACTGCTTTTCAAATAATCTACAGAAAGATTTTTATACAATTGTGTAAAAAAAGCTTTCCAAGTGTAAGTGTAAGGCAAAGGAAATCCACTCAGTTTGTCATCCTCACTTTACAAGCGATTGGAAACGGCAGCTCTGGTTGGTGCTCTGTTAATATCATGCTAATGCTGTAATGTCAGTGGGAAGTATTTTTTTGTGAGACAGACGTATAAAGGAAGACAGGAAATGAGGTGAGAAACAGAATGGGAAATTAGAAAACATGCTTAGACTCAAGTTCAACAGGAGTCCCTGACTACAGGAGTCCCTGCAGCCTGGCTGGGCCCTTTATAAGGCACATGGGCAGCCCATAGGCACTGGTGACGTATCCACGTTGGGAGGGAAAGAAGAAGTCATTTATATTGAGCATAAACCAGCGTTTACACATTTTTATTTCCAGGGTTGTGGGGTTTGGTTTTGGGGGATTTTTTGTTGGTTTATTTCATGGTTGTGGTTTGTTTGTTTGTTTTTAACTTACTCTTTCTCCCATTGTGCTCTGGCTTTGGCAGTTCCCTTTCAAAAGGCTCAGGAAGGACCTTCCTTGACTCCCCTATAAAGGGTTTTGTTTGCTCCGATGCCTGCTGGGAGTTGTGCTGTTGAGAAGTGGGTTTATTCAGGAAAGCCACTGCTTACCTGGGTACTAGCCAAAGTGGCCCCTGGTGCTGTGGGGTGGCTGTTGGGGAACGTATGGCAAGAGCAGCTTCTTCCCTCAACCTGTCAATCTCTGTTTTGCTTCTGACCACAAATTTAGAAGGGAATCATGAGTGTACCCTTTCTCTTAAAGGTTATTTTGGTAGTAGCCATTTATTTCAAATGCAGAGGATTTATTTGGGATTCTTTTTTGGCCCATGGGAATGAACAGGAAGTCTTTCATAATGTATTTATAAAAATTAGATCTTTATTTTACTCAGACTTGCTTGTACTAGATATACTTTTGTTGGAACATCAGGAAATTTAGCAACTGCTTTTAGGAGCGAGTCGAAAAATATCTCTCTAAAACAAGACCTCATTTGATTGTGGTATAAAAATATCCAGTTTCTGTAAAATATTTTGTTATTCTGCCCACTTGACTAATACCCTGAAAATTCTGTGCAGTGGAAAAATAGCTTTTCTGCAATGTACAGAGAGAACAGCAGTTCTGAGCCGCTCCTGTGACGTGTCCAAATGCTTCGTTTGTTTGCCAGCTTCTGTATTTTAAGCTAGCAACTTCTGGGCCAGTGTTAGGGTTTTGCTTTCTTAAATTATTATGCTTCTCACTTATTGGGATGAAATTTCCTCCTTATTTATAGAATGTGAAATTTTGGAAACAATAAATTACTCTTTGGGGCTTGATTTCATTTATTGTGGTAAAATTTTAGTGAGTGTTTTTGCTATGGAAATTGAGGAGACTTGTAACAGCAGAAATCAGTGCTTCCTTTAACAGGGCTTTTTTGCACTATGTCGTATGGGATTGGATAATAAAGTGCAAAAAGTGATAATGATGGTATATGATAAAAATCTATTCTTTTAAACCTTTTGTATATTCCCATTTTCTTTTCTCTTACCTATCCTCACAATTAGTTGTGTGTTAAAATGCTGAGATGAATACACCCCAGGATGAGTTTTGAGGCCTGCCAATTTTTTTTTAATTTCTGTTTTAAAACTGCAGCTGCCAATATTGAGAACAGTGTTGAAGTAATAAGGGATAATTTATTGTTAGTGTTTATTTAATTTGATGTTTTACAAACCTTCAAAGAGAAAAGATAGAATTTTGGACTGGACAGTTTTATGGTCCATTGTAAATCAGAGTTAATTTTTAAATCCTAATTAATTAGGCTTTCTAATGGAAATGTTTAATTACCCTTAGCTAAATAGTATCAGTGAGTGCCTTCCTAATATACTCTAAGCACTATTAAAAATTTAAGTTATCTATTTAAAAGTTACAAAACAAAGGATTATTCTTGTTTGGTTTTGTATTTGAACAGAAGGATTAAATTCATTTATTCTCCAGTGAATCATGGATAGTGTGGTAGTTAAGAGTGATGAAGTACAAAATTAATCAGGTTGTTACATCCGATAACTAATACAATTAACTCCCACAGCTGTGAAGGAAACAAATCAAAGACTTCTCCACAAGGTCTTCTCATAGTTCACATTTTCAACATCCAATAGTGATGGTTTTCTTGTAACAAAGGGTGGTCTTCTGAAAGTGGTGTAAGGTGCAGTCCCCCTTTGCACTAATCCTTTCATCCTGTAGTCCTCTGCTAAAATACACAACTTGCACCAAGAGGTATGTCGGTCTGTGTGTGTCTGTGTCCATTGTTACCCATCAGAGCTACTCAGCCACAGCACCTAAGAGTCCAGGTTGCAGCTTAAGGCTTTTAGGGAATCAGTTGCATTGTAGTAGGAAAGTCACAAAATACTAATAAATAATAGCCAGGAAAGGGAAACAAAATTTAATGTGAGTAACAGTTTAAAATTCTTAAGTGTCTGTTTGATTTCCTATTGTATCATTTCCCATTATTATGTAAATGAAATTAAAATACGTTGTATGGATGCTGTTTCAGCGATTATCAAGTAGAAGTCAAAGAAAGATTTTCTAAACGCTTTTGCATACTCCACCATGGGCATTCTCCACACAGCTACGTAGCGAGAGTAGATGCGACCCAGCACACCGCATCAGTTTCTTTCTCTTTATGATTGATGTTTATTTATGTTTAATAATGACTTAATTATGTGATTGTATATAACAGATTCATCTGTTACATGAGAGATGGATCTTTCAGTTTTGCTTAAGAACTTTTTAAGCTAGTGTTTCCTGACCCCTATTGTTTAAACATTTGTGGTTTTTTAAAGGGTAATACACACTGATCTCTGTTTCTGTTAGTGCAGCTGTGTGTGATGAGCATTCTCAGGGTGCGTTGCTGCCATAGGCCTCAGTCAAAGAGCAAGGATTTATAAACCAGAATCTGTTCTCAGAACTGGACCAGCACTTAGAGAAGCTGATGAATGAGCAGGCTGCAGGTTGCTACTGTCACACTTTGGATCTGATGATGTGAATTCTTTTTCCCACCTATACTTAAGAGTGTGAGTAACTGTACTTACCAAATAAAATGGAAATCACACATGTAAGTAGGTTGCTTTTTCAAAGAGGTTTAACAGTGAATAAAATGTCTTCATGCAAAGGGGATTTGGTTTAATCAGTATACTATTACATCTGTACTCCTACTTTTCCCCACATATTGGAACTGAGGTTACTTTCTGGATAGAACTGCATCATAGAAAATACAAGAGGAAGTGTAATTTAGCCCACAAGAGCTAACAAATCTTTTTCCCTCAAAGTATTAGTCTAGTGACTAGCACAGCTGAGAAGATCCAGTAAATTTTTTGGTTTGCCATTCTCTGAGGTTTTGTTGCAAGGTGTAATGGACTGATGATCGGATCCAGTGTTCTCAGCCTGTCTCTTTAGTCAGAGTGAAGCTTCCATCAAGTACACGTTGAACAGTGAAACCATGGGGATAGGAAAAATATGTGAGGCAATCTGTTGAATCAAAATAAACTAGACAAAAGGGGGAAATATCATTTGGCTTCTGATGTGGAGTAGCTAAGATCTTTATCAGTAGTTTATTCCTGTTGATCATTTCTTAGCATACATTTCGCTAGATGCAAATTTTGAGGTTTTCTGTCTCAAGGAGAACCTGGCCATTGTAAATAAGCTTTAATTATGTCTCGAAGGAAAAGCTGCACCAAATACCTTCAAGCTAGCCCTGCTCTGGGGAGAACTGACAGCTGCTTGGATCTGGAGATGATCAGCATGAATCAGTTGAGTGTTAAAGCTGGTTATTACACAAGGAAGCCTGCAGTCTGCCTGTGCATGCCTTACCCCGAGCCACACTGGAGATACCAACTTGGTTACATCTCAGATTTTGATGTAAGGTTGTGCTTTTGTACTTGCTGTTCTTAACAGATTCACACTGGACAATCGGAGGAAAGTTGAATTTCTTGACTAGCTTAACTTTTCTTCTGGAGAGAGTTTTTTAAGTGAGAGGGTATTTCTGACTTTTCCACTTCATGTAAGGTTTCTGAGAGCCACTATAGGTCAAAGTGAATTTTCCATCCAGGCACTGAAGCCTTCCCAATAAGGAAATGATCTGTGGATTGACAGAACTGTAGTCGAGCTGCCAACTATGCTGAAAATTACATTTCACTGCAAGAATAATGTACAAAGAGTTCTCCTGATATTTTGTAGATCTCTGCACAGGCAGGACAAGGGCATTTAAATGCTGTTTTATCTGTAAATGGGCATTCACTCTGCACAGCCAGTTGCAGGATGTGCGTGTTCCGCGGGAGCCTCCGGCTGCAGGTTGTGTGGCACAGCGGGAGCTCACAGCCAGAACCTTCTGTCTGTCCTAACACACACATCGCAGAAAGCTGAGGACTCCACTCTGGTATTGGATGCTGTTGCTCTGTTGGGTGCCATAATGCAAAGTATTAAAAAGTAATTAAAAGAGAACAATATCCATTTGTTGAGCCCAGCAGCCCAAGGGTGACGCCTGAAACGCTGGCTTCCTGCATAGAGCTGTACAGCAAAGACTTGCAAGAGTTTGCCATCAAAAATGGCATTTTCCTTTTCAATGGGAATGGAAGTCTTACTTCTGTTATTGAAGATTTATGAGAATAGGAATATTTTTTCTTTTATATATATATATATACACATGCATATATATGACTACATGCCTAAACTGCCTTGTGTCATGTAATGCAGTGTTTCCTTCGCCACTCTAGTGTTAACAGGCATTTGTGAAGCTGTGGAGCTTTCTCCCTGTAGCTCTGTATCTGAAGGTTTGCTTCATGTCACTAACATCCTCTAAAGCCTGAAATAATAGATTTTAACAGACCATACTTTCATTTAAGCTTACAACAGATGTGAAGCAACTGGGCCTTCTGGTACATTGTGTTAATAATGTCTTTTAGGAAGCTAGCAATGCTAAACCCAAGGAAGGAGTATTTTTAACAATTGGGTTTTGAAGTTTATCTGTGTAATGAGGTGTTTAGTCAAATTTATTGATCTTTTATTCCTGTTTCGTTATTCCATACATGGTTTTTTTCTGTCACTTGGTAAATACTTTGGCTCTGAAATACAGCTTGTTCATCTCTGATGGAATAGATGGACCTGAGCTGAAATTTTATTTTGTGTAGGCATGGTATCTGTGCTGCTTTGTATGTTGCAGGTGATGAATCTAGTTGGAGAAAAAGTCTTCATCTTTGTCAAACAGGTAATTCTTGCTTAGAGGGGGAAAGTTTTCTATAAACAGCTTGTGTTTTCCTCTCATCTCTCTCCGTTTTCCTCCCACCAATGACTTAATGAGAAAAACAAGGGGGCTTTTTTTAAACTCTAGTTAAGTAGAAACCTGGCTGCTGAGTTCTGTCTTCTATAATACAGCATGTAAGTAGAATGACTGAAGTGCAATGTATTATATCCTGGTGATGCATTTACCTCTGCTTTGCTTTATTATAACAATATGCATAATATTTCACTTCTCTTAAGCACCACTGAAATTAATTAAATAAATAAGGTTCCTTTCTGGGCTTTATGTCTTATGCCAAACTACAAAAGAAAGTAATTCTAAACTAGGCAAGTATGAGGTGAATTAACCTTTAAGATGGTCTTTAAAAAACAGAGTAAATCTTCTATGTATTCATGCTTTGTAAAGGATTTTGGATTTTGAAAGAGTTCTTTTTAAGGAGTTTTCAGCTCAGTTTTAGCTCTGACTGCATTATATTGTCTTCTATATCACTGCATGTTTAGTCTGTTTCCCTCATAACAGGGATACTAGTTTGTATTTACCTCTTGTAAAGAACTCCTGTCCTCACCATACCTGTGTAGCCATAGCCATTGTTGTTCATTCCCTTACATCATTAAACCTATGTGCTATTGGGTGAACAAACTAGGCCTAGGATTTCAAAATCTTGTAAATACGTAGGAAATTTTATTGAGGAATATTGCCTGTGTGTGTGTTGTGGTCAAACCCCAGTTGGCAACAAGGACCACGCAGCTGCTCGCTCACTCTGCCCCTGGAGAGATGCGGGGAGAGAGTCAGAAAATTCAAAGTGAGGAAAAACTCCTGGGTTGAGATAGTTTAATAATTAAAGCAAAAGCCAAGCATGCAAGAAAAGCAAAAGAAGAAATTAATTCAGTACTTCCCACTGGCGGGCAGGTGTTCACCTGCCTCCAGGAAAGCAGCAGAATCGTTACTTGGGCAGAGAAATGCCACCACTCTGAACGTCCCCCCTGCCTTCCTTCTTCTCCCAGCTTTATATACTGAGCATGACATCATATGTGATGAAATATCCCTTTGGTCAGTTGGGGTCAGCTGTCCCAGCTGTGTCCCCTCCCAATTTTTGTGCACTCCCAGCCCAATCGCTGGTGGGGCAGTGTGGGGAGCCGAGAAAGCCTTGACTGCTTAGCAAGAACTAAAAACATTAGTTAATATCATCCTAAATCCCAAACATGGCACTATACCAGCTGCTAGTAAGAAAGTCAATTCTCATAGAATCATAGAATGGTTAGGGTTGGAAGGGACCTCAAGGATCATCGAGTTCCAACCCCCCCCGCCATGGGCAGGGACACCTCCCACTAGAGCAGGTTACTCAAGGCCCCATCCAGCCTGGCCTTGAACACTTCCAGGGATGGGGCATCTACAACTTCCCTGGGCAACCTGTTCCAGTGTCTCACCACCCTTATAGTAAAAAATTTCTTCCTTATATCCAATCTGAATCTTTTTTCTTCCAATTTTAAACCGTTTCCCCTTGTCCTATCACTGCACTTTCTGTCAAAGAGTCCTTCTCCAGTTCCTCTATAGGCTCCCTTCAGGTATTGAAAGGCTGCTATAAGGTCTCCCCGGAGCCTTCTCTTCTCCAGGCTGAACAACCCCAGCTCTCTCAGCCTGTCTTCATAGGAGAGGTGCTCCATTCCTCTGATCATCTTCGTGGCCCTCCGCTGCACCTGTTCCAGATGGTCCATGTCCTTCCTGTGTTGAGGACTCCAAAGCTGGACACAGTACTCCAGGTGGGGTCTCACAAGTGCAGAGTAGAGGGGCAGAACCACCTCCCGAGACCTGCTGGCCACACTTCTCCTGATGCAGCCCAGGACACGGTTGGCTCTCTGGGCTGCCAGCGCACACTGCCGGCTCATGTTGAGCTTCTCGTCCATAAGCACTCCCAAGTCCTTCTCCTCAGGGCTGCTCTCCAGCCATTCTCCACCCAACCTGTATTTGTGCCTGGGGTTGCCACGTCCCAGGTGCAGGACCCGGCACTTGGCTTGGTTGAACCTCATGCAATTTGCACGAGCCCACCTCTCCAACCTGTCCAGGTCCCTCTGGATGGCATCCCTTCCCTCCAGCGTGTCAACTGCGCCACCGAGCTTGGTGTCATCAGCAAACTTGCTGAGGGTGCACTCTATCCCACTGTCCATGTCTCCGACAAAGATGTTAAATAGTACTGGTCCCAATACCGACCCCTGCGGAACACCGCTCGTTACTGGCCGCCACCTGGACATTGAGCCATTCACTGCAACCCTTTGGGTGCGGCCAGCCAGCCAGCTCTTTATCCACCGAGTGGTCCATCCATCGAATCCATGAGTTTCCAGTTTTGAGACCAGGATGTCGTGCGGGACAGTGTCAAATGCTTTGCATAAGTCCAGGTAGATGACGTCAGTTGCTCTGCCCTTGTCTACCAAGTCTGTGGCAGTATCGTAAAAGGCCACCAGATTCGTCAGGCACGATTTGCCCTTGGTGAAGCCATGTTGGTTGTTTCCAATCACCTCCTTGTTTTCCATGTGCCTTAGCAAAGATTTCAGGAGGATCCGCTCCATGATCTTGCCAGGCACAGAGGTGAGACTGACTGGCCTGTAGTTCCCCGGGTCTTCTTTGTTTCCTTTTTTGAAAATTGGAGTTATGTTTCCTTTTTTCCAATCAGTGGGAACTTCACCAGACTGCCACGATTTCTCAAAAATGATGGAGAGGGGTTTAGCAACTTCATCTGCCAGTTCTCTCAGGACCCGTGGATGGATTTCATCAGGTCCCATGGACTTATGCACCTTCAGGTTCCTTAAGAGGTCACGAACCTCTTCTTCTTGTACTGTGGGCGGTTCTTCATTCTCAGAGCCCCTGTACTTGCTCTCCGTATCTTCTGCAGTGTGGCCAGGGCCCCTGCTAGTGAAGACTGAGGCAAAAAAGTCGTTCAGTAGCTCAGCCTTATCTGCATCCTGGGTGACCAGGTCTCCCGCTTCCCTCCGGAGGGGACCCACAGCTTCCCTCGTCTTACCTTTATCCCTGATATATCTGTAGAAGCTTTTCTTGTTATCCTTCACATCCTTGGCCAGCTTTAGTTCTGCCTGGGCTTTCGCTTGCCTGATCTGGTTTCTGGTGACTCGGACAGTTTCTCTGTATTCTGCCCAGTCCGTCTTTCCCTGCTTCCACCCTCTATAGGCCTCCCTCTTGGTCCTGAGCTTGCCCAGCAGTTCCTTGCTCATCCATGCAGGCCTGCTGGCTATTCTGCCCGGTTTCTTCTTTTTTGGGATGCACCTCTGCTGAGCTTGGAGGAGGCAATCCCTAAATACCACCCAGCTCTCCTTGGCCCCTCTCCCCTCTAGTTCCTTTTCCCATGGTACTTTGCCAATCAGATCTCTCAGGAGACCAAAGTCCGCCCTTTTGAAGTCCATGCTAGCCAGCTCGCTGCACACCCTCCTTGCTGCCTTATGGATCTTGAATTCTATCATCTCATGATCACTGCAGCCGAGGCTACCATTGAATCTGACGTTCCCGACCAGCTCCTCCTTGTGGGTAAGGACAAGGTCCAGCACGGCTCCTTTCCTCGTTGGTTCCTCAATTATTTGAAAAAGAAAGTTGTCCTCAACGCATTCCAAGAACTTCCTGGATGTCCTGTGCTCTGCTGTGTTTCCTTTCCAACAGATATCGGGGTGGTTGAAGTCCCCCATGAGGACCAGAGTGTGTGAGCATGACGCTGCCCCTATCTGTTTATAGAGAGCTGCATCCTCACTGTCACTTTGATCTGGTGGCCTGTAGCGGACTCCTACTGTAACATCACCTGCCTCCGTGCTCCCTTTAATCCTCACCCATAAGGTCTCTGTTGTGTCTTCAACCATCCCCAGGTGGAGCTCCATACATTCCAGGTGGTCCTTGACATAGAGGGCAACACCCCCTCCTCTTCTGCCCATCCTGTTCTTCCTGAAGAGTCTGTAACCCTCCATTCCAACACTCCAGTCGTAAGAGCCATCCCATCACGTCTCAGTGATGCCAATAAGGTCATAGCCTTGGAGGTGTGCGCACATCTCTAACTCCTCTTGCTTGTTCCCCGTGCTGCGTGCAGTTGTGTATAGGCACTTAAGCTGGGTGCCTGAAGGGGCTGACTTTTTAGCTGAGATGCTAGGTTGATGGCTCTCCTTAAGTTTTTTTTCTGCTTGACCTGTGCTAGTCCTAACAGGCCCTGTTATCCCCCCCTCCCCCTTCATATCTAGTTTAAAGCCCTGTTAACAAGCCCTGCTAATTCCTGTCCCAAAATTCTTTTCCCCTTCTGGGACAGGCACATCCCACCTGCCCCCAGCATGCCAGGTGTCTCATATGACAACCTATGATTAAAAAACCCAAAGCCCTGTCGATAGCACTAGTCACAGAGCCACGAATTGACCTGTTGTCTTTTCCTATTAATTTCCTCACTCATCGTATCAACTGATGGGA
Source organism: Tringa tobata (assembly GCA_033628505.1). NCBI lineage: Eukaryota > Metazoa > Chordata > Aves > Charadriiformes > Scolopacidae > Tringa > Tringa tobata. Next base: position 1,253,647 of record JAHREE010000146.1, read on the forward strand.
TAGAGGAGAACACTACTTGTGTTCCCGATGCCTTAAGTACCCTTCCCAAGGCTTTAAAATCTCTTCTAATACATTTTGGGCTCCTTCTTCCCACATCATCACTGCCCGCTTGAAATATTAAAAGGGGATAATAATCAGAGGGGTTGACTAGGGCAGGAACTTTGTCCAGCACATCCCTGACCCATGCTCCAGGCAGGCAGCAGACTTCCCTGTGAAGCGGGTCAGGACGGCACATTGGTCCCTCTGCCCCCTTCAATAGAGAGTCACCCACAACGATGACCCTTCTGCTTTTCCTTTTGGGACTAGTTGTGATGCCAGGTCTACGGTGTCTTGGTTTTTCTGGCGTTTCCAGCTTAGATGTACCATCGTCCTCTCCAACAGCCAGTTCCTCCTCTAAGATACCATACCGGTTCTGCAGGGGTAACTGGGGAGGTGGGAGGGGCAGGGAGGGGATTTGTCTTCTTTGCTGAGCAGGGACCTGTTTCCATTCCCCCTCCTCTCTGGGATCCCCTTCTACTGCTGGGTGAGAAGCAGGGGGAGAGTCCTCTGCTGTATGCGAGGCCTCAACATGATCAACACCTTCCCTTACTCTCAGGGAGTGGGCCCACCAGTCTATTTCCTTCTCACACTCCCTGATGGTCCTCAACCATTCCACTTCCTCCTTCAGCTCAACCACCAGGCTGAGGAGATCGTTCACCTGTTCGCACCTGACACAGGTGTCATCCCCACTACCCTCCATGGCAAGGGCCAGGCCCCGGCACTCCTTGCAGCCAGAGGCCTGGACACCCACGTGTTTGTGTGGGGCCTCTGTCTGGGTGCCCACAGCTTTCTTAACAACAGCCTTTGCCCTAGTTCTAACCATAGCTGGACGTCTGCAAACAAGAGACAACAGAATGGTCAGTTAGAATGAACGTGCTAGTTGTCTGTCTGCTAGAGTAACAGAACTTACCTTGTACAAAGGCAGAGGCTCAGGACCCTGCTGTACAAGTTACAGCCGCGTGAGGTGCCAACCAGGACACCTCCCGAAGCACTGCTTTCTGCTCAGAGGGCTAAGACTAGTCTCCCTGGGGCTCCTTATCAGCTGACGGTGTGATGAGCCACGGGAGGTGCTGGCTCCTCCCAGGCCTAGTCAGCAGCCCGCCCACCACCTGTCAGCCCCGAGCACGAGGAGAAGGCTTTGCCCGGCGTCAAAAAAGCCCCAAAAAGAGCTTTCCGTCGGCCTTTCTAGCTTCAGATCCCTTCACCCAGCGCAGTCTTACCTGCCCTGGAGCCGGTCTCCGTCGCAATTCTAGCCCAGCCAAAATGATGACAGTGTGTCAGAAAAGGAGGCTTTAAAAAATACTGAAGTTATCATCTCACACTCTGTTAACATTTCTTTTAGCAAGGGGGATGCATAACCTGCCATTCATCCATGTTTAAAGTCATAAAAATATGCAGCAGTATGTGACGGACGTTTGGCAGGGGAACTACCAGCTAGTAGCAGGAGGGAAGAGAAGGGGGAAGAACAAGTGACTGTGTTACTCCATCCTTGACTTTCAAGGGCTGGCTGGATGCTAGGCCACCCAGTCACACAACCTCACACACACGGGTATCATCCTCTGCTTGTGAGAAAGTGTTCCCATCCCGCTGGCTAACTCTGAGCAAAACCCTGGATGTGGCTGGGATTGCAAGAGCCTGACTTATCATCAGCCTCGTAGTGCAAAACATGAAGAGTAGTTCTATCAGAGCTAGAACTAGTAGAGCTTTCGTAAAAAGAAAACAAATTAAGACATGGTTCAGTGGAAAACAATGGCTTTATGGTTTTCTTTGGAATCGGAATGTTTCTTTAGTATCTGCCATATTTCAGTTGCTGAATGAGAAATAGGCTGTAATTATAAAGAAGCATTGTTTCTTTTCCAGGCATGTCTCTGGCTGTCGATAGGGTGGTTACAGGCAGTACATTTTAAAAAATGTGCTGAGACTCAGCTGGTGTAGATCAGTGCAGCTCTGTTTACTTACGTGTACATCTTTGCGGGCACCTTCCTTGTTGGCCCCTGTTGTATCTAGAAAGAGATACTTTTTTCCCCTGTGTAAAATCTCTCTCTGTAGAGGTGTGTCCACGTGTGTTACAGAGCTGTAATTGCTAACGTTTTTGTGTGCAGGTGGCACTCAACAGAAACGCAGTTAGAAGCAATTTGTGTCTATTACAAATGGAGGTTAAGCCCATTGAGAACAAAAGCATTGGTCTGTTATCCAAAAACTTGTGCTACAATATAGTATTGTGTCATATAAAAGCACAGGCCATTCATAAACCTGCTCTGATATGCTGGCTATATTTACTAGGGAAGATAATACATGACAGGGCATCAAATAGTCATATTGCTTTCTCTTTCCATTTCATAAAGCAAGGAACAAAGTTTAATACACTTGAACTTTCTCTTTTCCCTTCCCTCTATTGCTTGTGTCTGAATTGCACATCACATGCCAAAAGCAGGTTTTCTGAAGAGCAGCTTGGTTGCCAAAAATGTTGTTTGTAATCTGTAGCTCAAGTTCAAACATCCTTAAAGTTGAAAACATGTAAAAATCAATGTGAGGAAGTTTTTTTAGATGATGATTTTAGAGACGGGTTAAGAGAATCTAAGATTGATACGTCTTACCTGTCTGCGTGTTTCCTAAAAGACTTCAAGAATAATAACTGATTTGTTCTGCCCTCCTAAGAACTGGTAAAACTCTATAGCTTTTTCTATCGGGGTATCTGGGGGAAAAGTCTCCTTCAGCCTATGCACATGCCTGAGAAACCATATGCAATGGGCCTAATTCAAATAATACTTCAATACCTGTTTCAGTGTTTCCTGAATCAGTGCCCTAGGCTGGGTATTAATTCATCAAGATGCTGAGCACTTGCCATAGGATTGTCTTCAAGTATCACTGCCATTGACACAAGCTGCTAAGCCTCAGTATCTTTTTATAAGCTAAGTGTAAATTTTCTGATAAGCTTAGTGATTTCAAGAGGTTTCAAGTTTTCAAGAGCTAGCATTAACCCACCTTGATTAGAACAGCTGGTTTTCTAGTTCATTAAACGGCTACAGTTAAATAATTTAGACATTTAATTTGACATATTTTGTATAATCTTGTCTGAGTTTTATATATATATATATAAAAATGCTGTCACACAATTTCTGCATGTGCACTATCTATGTGTTGCCATTACTTATGTGGCTTTCACAGAAAAAAGAAAATCGGGGGAACACATCTCCCCTGGATTTTTTTCTTCTGGTTTTTTTTTTTTTTTTTTTTAAAAATCATTACTACTGTCTTTTTATTATAAGAGAAAAGTATCCAACAGGAAAAGAAGCTGGATTAGTTTGAACTGTCTCAAAAAGTACTGGACAAAACCAGTATTAGTAAGGAGGAACATGAAAGAAAAAAGACTAAAGAAATGGAATATATTCTATTTTATAAGAAGATGTCCAAAAAAAGTTGTCTTGTACAGGAAGTGAGAGTAGGAGAATTACCTGAGTAGGATCTTTATGCAGTAGGGATTCTCAGCTGAGTGAGAAATAAATAGACCAGGTTTTGACATACACAATACTCTGTTTCATTCTTGTTTCATTGGTTCTTCCTTCCCTAGTCTTCTGAGTGCTCCATTTGAGATAACTTGGAGGCCACAGCAAAACTGGTTTCTCTAGCTGTCAGCTGCAGGAAGAAAAATGTCCTGTGTTCACTGTTTGTCCTTCGAGTGTGCGCGTATATCACTGTGAGCAGTTTTTCTGGCAATTGACGTCTGTTTCTGAGTACAGCAGAGAGAGCTAATAATGTTTTGTGAGAACATAACGAGAATTCTTCATGGTGCTTTTTTGAGGCACAAAATGATCCAAATGGCCATGGTGTAAACTCTCAAACCTGTCAGTGATGAAACAGAACAGCATACAGTGAAGTCTTAACAGAGAGTGTAGTATGACGCAATAGGTATGTTCTCATATAAATGTGATTGCCCTGATGATTATTACATCCAGAGGAGAAACCAAAGGAAATTTTTAGGCATCTACTTAACCCTCTGAATGTTTACGGTTGGATTTCTGTATTATCTTTTGTTGGGTGAGAAATCAGTTGACCTTGTGAATTTTCAATTTGATTAAACTTTACTGTGTCATGAAGAGAATTTATATTTTTAAAATAACTTGTGCTCAGTTACTCTTAAAGTTATTTAAAAATAATCTGCAGTTACTTCCCTTCTTCAAATGGGAATTATTTGCATTGTAACTCATTTTCATCTTAGAACATATTATATTTGTGATTTTTTTCCCCAGTGTATCCTGAATGTAATTATTTTACAATAGCTGTTAATTGCACTTTTCTAATAAGAGACAGAAAAGTTGCATGAATTTTGTTTCACTGAACTGACCCTTCAGTAAAATCAGAGGGAATGCAGCCAGGGATTCTGTCAATGTGTTAGTTGTCCTTCATGTCTCATCTTGGTGTGTGTCCATACAACATGTTGCCCAAAGTTCTTATAAAAAAGCCTTAATAATTTGGATGTTGGAGATCCCGGGCATTCTGGTATAGTCTGCTTTGGTCTGATGACTGAGATATTTGGTTAATAACATCGCTATGCTGCTGGATCAGCTCGTTAGAGTGTGCTAGTATTGCTCCTTGGAAAGGCAGGGGTAGGGAGGAGTCCTCCTGACCTCATGGTATCACAGCATTTCATCAGCTGCTCAGCAGTTCAAAGCAGGGTAGTAACTGTAGCCAGGGTAAATCCTCTTTTGTTTGTTTTATGCTCCATAAAACATGCTCCATGCTGCATGTAATCCCTGCAGTACCCTTTTCCATGTAAAAAAATATAATTTATAAGACCAGTGGATGTAGCTGAAAACTACGGATAGTTAAAGAGCTGTTTCTTACACTTCTTTCGGGCTTCACTTCTAGTAAAATGTACATTCAGTGCAGCTTTGTACCACTTTTGCTTTATATTATCTTATTCTTGCTAATGCTTTTATGGTTTTGTTGTTTTTGCAGCCTGTTAACTAGATGATCACATTATGCTGCTCATCTGCATTCCTCACGTAGTCCAAGAGATCAGCAGTGCCTACGCTGTAGAGATGTTGATTTTTCTCTCTGCTAACTTGCGTAGTTAGTTACCCTTGTGTCTTTGGTGTAACATCTCCCTGTCTACTAATTGTGAGATCTTTATGGTTTGCCTCCAAAATATTATGATTTGCCCAGTTAAAGAATTAATGTAATCATTTTACTGTTATTTTATCTGATCCCCTGTCATTTTTCAGCCTTTGTGTCATCAATATTTCAGATGGTGCATTCCTGTGGACCTCAGTGTATTGGGCGTGGGGGATAAGAAGCTCTAACTCCAGTCTTTCTTTTCCTCTCCATTATTATTGACTACTAGTGGTATGTGCTATCTTTGTCACATGTCAGTGCAAATTATATTTCTGTATTTGCATATCCTATTTATCCGTTTCCCCCAATGGTTTGTTGTTTGGGTTTTGTTTTGTTTTGTTTTTCTGAAAAAGAGTGGACCGTGATACGCAGGTCTTAAGCAGGACCAATCTTTTCAGGCTTTGCCTTCATTCATTCACACTTCATCTCTGATTGTTCCAGTGCAAACCCCTTCAATTCCTTTTGGAGCTGTAGGCAGTAAGTTCTTCAAATCCCTCCCAGTCCTCACGGCTCCCTTCTCCAGTGCGTAGAGAGGAGAAGTTCCAGCAGCTCCAGGAAAGTCGTTCCCTTTTGCCCAAAAGTGAGGCTGCAAAGAGCAAGGGCTGCCACTGCAGCTGGCCTGCACGTGGCTTAGAGCACGTTTAAATGGAGACAGGAGATGATGACACCCGAATCTCTCCTGCCTGGTGTTTTAGAGAGCTCGGAAGTCACGGGGAAAGTTGCTGAGAGCACTGACATGAAAGCAAACAACTGTGTTCCCTGAGGCTGGGAGTGCAGTTGCCTCTTCCAGCTGAGCGGCACTTGCTCTCACCTTCAGCTAAATAAGCGAAATGACAAGCCTTAGCCCACCTGCCAGCTGATTCTTAAAGCCCCAGCTGCTAAACGAGCAATAAATGGTTAAATCACACAGTTTCCAATTTTCAGAAAACTTGAGCAAAACCCGCTTCTGATCTCTACATTTTGGCATGTACCTTGTGGTGTCCGGAGAATGAACCCTGGATTTGCAAGGAAATGGGTAAAGAAGGTGTCAGGAAAATGGGTAGATGCTCTAGCGAAGAACTCGCTGGAGATTTCGGAAGTGCTGTGGAGTGAGGAGTGCTAGCTCGCTGTGCTGCACTGGAGGGGACAGGTTCCACTCAGCCACAGCCTCCCCATTGATCTTACTGTCTTCTGGTTGAGGATGAGTGTCTCCCTGGGATTCTGCCCCAACCCCACTTGAAATGTGTTGGCTACTTCTAGAGCCAGTGTCTCTCCATAAGAAGTAGGCTGACATTTCCCCCATTTTTAGGAAAAAAAAACAACTAAATTTCTGTACTCCTTGGAGACTTCAGTTTTTCATTCTGCTTGCTTGTTTGGCTCGTATGATTCAGAAGGATAGTCAGAAGTATAAAACTCTTGCTTTTTTAGCAGCAAAATACTGCTGTTTGGAAAGAATACACCAAGCATCATGCTGGGGTTTATTGTAGGAGGCACACTTGAAACTGAATTATTTGAAATGGATTTTAGTGATAAGGTTAGACATTTTTTAAAGTAATTCGATTTGGAAATTCTTATAAGGTTCAGTGTAGGAATCAGCAGGGTATTTAGCCAGCCAGGAAGAGTGCTCTTACATCTACCACATATACCCAACACAATTGGAGCTCATTATTAGTACACTCACTGTTTCAGAAATATTGTAACACCTGGACCTGCACAATTCTTCAAATGGCAGCATGACTGGCTGCCTTCATTTACTGCAGATTGAATAAATGTTCACTTAAAAAAACTTGACAGAATACCCACTGCTTCACTGGACTCCATGTGGCTGCACAGATCTATTCAAAATGGAGATTATTACAAGAATAAGGCCTTAGTTGGCAAAATAAGGAGTAGGCAAACTTCTGGATGACCTGATCTGATTCTAGTTTCATGCTGTTCTGTAATGCTAAGCACCAGGCTTCATATACAGGTCTCGGTATATGTTAATCCCTAGGATTTTTTAGATCAAGAAAAAGAATTGTCATTATATGCCTTTTGGGTTTTTTTCAGACAGTGAGCTCATCAGCTCAGTTGGCCCAGCTATAATGTTCTATCCACCTTAGTACAACAGCTTTCCTCTCCACTGCCAATTCATTTCTGTCACATAAGCAGAACATGTCTTGAGCTTCTGTTGTGCTGTTCATATGCTGTTCCTTGTACATGAGGAATGGCAAGTCCTGGTGTGGTGTCACAACAAGGCTGGCTCTTTCCTCCAATGTGTTGTGACTGGGCACCAGGCAAAGGGTTTCCAGCACTGGAGAAGTACAGTGCACTTCACTGCTTGGGAGCGGGGTTTTGCTCCCGGGAAACGTGAATTGGTTTCTATGAAAACCATTGAGTCCGGTCCTGGTGTGGTCATGGTCCTTATTGGGAATGGATGTGATCCCAAATGTGCTGGTTTGTTCAAATAGTTGTAGTTAAACAATGGCATACTGAAGAAGCATAATTTTATTTTGAATAAAAATGTTTTCCTTGCTATTTTTATGATGATTCATAGGAAGATGCATAAATTTGGTCCATTAATTCTTTAAGTAAGCTCTCCAGCTGAATGGCAGCTTTAAGCCCTTAGGTATCCCCATGCAATGGTGTATGTTTGCCCATGCCAATTGGATTGGACACTGCAACACTCAATAGGAATTTGTATATGTTAACTGAGCCAGTTTTATGGTCTTCAAAAAGGCCGTAAAGCCAGCTTTATGATCCAAAAGTGGCATTGCTTTTCTGATAAGCCAGCATTTCCAAAAAAAACCTGTGTAGTGCATACCTGGAATTCAAATGAGCCAGCTGCTGAGCCAGCGCAGCAGGGCTTGTGGAAGTACATTTCATAAAAGCCTCCCACAGGCTTTTTTGGCCCCCCCCTCCCTTTTTTGGTTTAAAGAAAAAAGTCTGTAAAAAGTTAGTGAAAAAAACTTAAAATGTATCTTTAAAGAGCATACTTAGCAGAGAACTGTCTGGATGGGTGGGTTATTCCAAAGGCTTTACAACACAAACAGGATAGGAAATCTGAAATGTAGAGTATATACCTTTCTGTACAGAGTAAATAAGAACAGATTTTAAAGTATATATAAACAAGTCTGACTTGTCAGCCAGGGGGTGCTTCTGACAGAAAATTGCTGTCTTCCGTCTCCTTTGCAGTGAAGAAAACGGTTCTTTTTCTTCCCAAATGTAAGGAAGAGACCTTCCATCTCAGAAATCGTCATCAGCTGCTTCTTCACATCTTCACATCTGATAACACCCAGATCTTACTTGTTGAAATCCTTCCCTCTCTGGAACTTTATTTAAGAGCTCACAAGCTCTGGCAATGTCAGAAGAGGAAATGTGCCTCCTTGGATGCTGGGAAAGAAATTTATTGAGGTTAGCTGTACTCTTCTGCATGAGTTTTCTTCCCAGTTTTTTCCTGATCCACAGCTTCGACGTCTACAAAAGCTTTCAAATTTTCTTCCCTTCTTACTACGGATCAGTTTCATCCTGTTGAGCTGTTTTAGTTTCTGCACCTGCAAAGCAGATAACAAAGATACCAAGTCTTGTTTAATGTCAGGATTTTTTTATTCTGATGATGAGATTGTTTGTTGATGGAAAGAGACTCTTCAGCACAGGTTGCTGGGAAAGCTGGAGGGACAGTGTTTGCCAAATCTTAGTGTTTTTAGCACTAGTTTCATTCACAAAAATGTTTTAGTAAAAATCATTAAATAAAAAAATGGTTTCTTCCATCCTGTGAACCTTTCTGAAAGTTATAAGTTACTAAAATAGGGCATTACAATGACTGACTACCTGTAGGAAGAGGAAGCTACAGCCCAGAACAAATTGTTTCACACTTGCTTTTCTTTTCATTGTGAAATATAGATTAAATGACTCAAGGTTTGCTCTCTCTCCAATTTAGACTGGATTACGGACAGAATTAGTTTCTAAAAGTCATCTCATTAGCAGAGCTGTTTTTGTGATTGAAAGCGTAGTATGTATTTAGTAGACCCTTTTTGGAATAAGCAAAACTTTCCCCTCTCTGAGCAGTGAAGGGAATTGGCATATCAGACCTCAGTAGTGCTTTGTTGTAACGCTGGGGATTTAATTGCATCATGTCCTGATGGTCTGCAGTGCTGGGTCTGTGGTGATGCCTGTTCTGTTCCTCCTTTTCCTCCCCTTCCCAGCTGTCACACCCAGCTCGTGCAGAGAGAGCAGGTAGAACCTGGCTCTGTGGTGGCAGACAGGCATGTTTGTGAAGTCTCCAGTCCCCATCATCTTCCTCTCGGTTAGCAGAGTTGCAGTGGTGTCTCTGCCAGGGTCTCTCACACAGGTAGCTGTGGTTACCATGGGTATGAAGAGAACGATGAGTTTGTTGACTTGTGCCACAAGCAGCGTGGAAACAGTGTTGGGATAAATTTAACTTATCGATACAGGCAGCTACTCAAATATCACTTATATAAACAAAGTAAGATTGGAAAAATCGCATATTAAAAAGGTTTCCTGGCAAGACTTCTTTGTATTTTGATTCTATGGGGAAAGGATGTTAAGAGCAGTTGGGTCCTATAAGTCTCTCCTTATGCTCCAAGCAGCTGGCGTGTTACCATGTATAGTGGAATGGCGATATTCCACTTGATGACTGAAAGAGTCAGCCTTTTGTTAGAGGTGAACCTCGTCTGTTCTTACTGCTTCTTTTTTCACCTTAGAGACTAAGCCTCAGTAATTTCTATTTTTTCACAAAACACCATCACTTCACGGACAGCAGAAACATGTTTATGGGGTTGGTGAGGAGGTGCTTTCTCTCTTTTTTGTTGCTGTTGTGTCCTGTATTCGTTGTCTGTAGAGCAGGGACTTCTTAGAGCTCTTGGAAGAATTTAATACCTTGGTTTTGGGGGTTTTTTTGATAAGATAATGGTTAGATCATTCATAAAATAACTTGCGAAAGAAGTACTCCAATCAGCTTGTTTTCTAACCAGCCTTGTTTTCTCTTAAATCCATAATTCTCATTTAATGTCCTGAATGAATGCAGATTACATTAAACATGTTCTGCTATACATTGACATTGTGCATATTAAATGGTGGTTGAATTTCTTGTTCCTTTTACCCTATATCATCACTGCAAGTTTTTTCATGTGACTTGATAGCATTTACAGGGACATACGGAAGCAAAAAATGCAACCTGTTTTATACATAAAATTAAGAATAAGAATTTGAAAGTTTGATTTTGTCTGTAAAGAATTAGGGGCTCTTGTTTAACAGTCTAATTCTGAAAAGGAGTCATACAAGTTACATTACATTTTTTTGTATGCTCAGTGTGTTGCATCTCTATTTCACTGGTACTTTCTTACCTGTGTGGAAATAACGAAGGGATGTTTTGATGACATTGACAAAAAAAATACGGAAAGAGTTCCCTATGTAAGAAAAATATCTTAGCTGATAGACATTGTTTCTGTAATGAAAAATGAGGTGACTTCTTCATTGCAGCTGGGAACCCTGGAATATGCACAACCTTTCCAAAGTTAAAGTGTATTTGGCCTCAGTCTAATAAACACAGAAGTGCATTACACAAACTGATAGCTTTATTCCCCCTTACAGAAAGTGAATTGCTAAGCTCCTGATGTGAAGAAATGACTGGTATCAAGGCAATTCCATTTCTGTCTGTATCTTTTGGATATTAAACTTGACACTCAGCTGTCAACCTCTGTGCACAGCAGAGAGCTGGAGAAACCTCGCTGCACTTGTCAGTCAGCAGACTCTGAGTCAGCAGGCATAATGCACAAATATTTGCTGATTATTTTTTTTGACCTATTATACTAAGACCAAATGCTGAGCTGAAAGATGAAGTTCCTTCTTTGGTCTTCACTACTACACATACTTTGGGCTCACTGACATTATCAGGTGGTAAACCAACACTTCAGCTGATTGTGAAAGATGTGGTTAAGATCTACCTCACATACCTACCTGTGACTCCTTGGGAGGGGAAAGTGGCAGTAGGTGGATCATCTGGACAAAAGGATTAGTGCCAGGATGGACTGCAAGAGAGAGACATTGCATAAGCTTCTCTTCCTGATGAGATGGGAAATTCCGTGTTCAGAGGTGGCTCTGGGAGTGATGTAGCTGCCATGGTGAAACCCGGTATCTCACAGGGTTTGTTTTAGAGCTCAAGAGCCAAATCTAAAGCAGTAATGTACTTTTCTCTAATGAAAAGGAAAATAAGTCCTAGGTTTTTTACTAAGTTGAAAGCTTCATTAGATATGTATGTTTTGGAAGAATATAGCAGATTTTTGTTGAAAAACAGAAGATGTGAAACCTCCAAATCTCACTCAACAGAAATAGATTGCTGATTTGGAAGTGGCTCTGCAACATCTATCTTCTTCTTTTTATTATGTTTGATTCCTCGGGCAGATATAGTCCCCTGGGGTACATCCTTGGGTGAGCTGAGGACTCACTAAACACAGTATGTTTTACCCAGCAAATAGGAAGACTGGAACAGGAATCTTGATCATCCTTAAAAGCAAAAATAAATTAAGAAACCAATTCTACATCCATCTTGTAACTTTTCCTAGTTAAAATTCTAGAGCATTTTTCAATAAAACCCTCTTTTTATTAAAGGGGGAGGGGAGAAGAAGATTCACTCTCCTGACTTTTTTTTTGACTAAACTTTGTTCATCACATTGATCTAATGTGAAAAAACCTGAAAATTCAGCAAATTGCTTAGCCTAATTTCCATAAATGTTGTCTAAGGAAAGGCATCTCATTTGCATGCTGATCTTGTTTTTCATTCTGCTCTGTTGCTACAAAACCCTGAATAATACCACAGGCTGCGCGTTCTTTGTCTTGTTGAAGTCTAAACCATCACCTTTGTTGAGAATTGTCAGATCCAACAAGGGTTAAAGCATTATTTCTGTCATATACAGCTTTGTATATTCAAAAGTTGTAGTGCAAATGGAAATGCTTGTTCTTTATTAATTACACCAACACTTGGGAAAGAGCCACTGGGAAAGATTTGTACTGCTGCTCATCTCACAAGAGATTCAGATGACTTCTCCGGACAAATGGTTACCCAGAATGACCTTATTGCGTGGCAGTATTAGGGAATGCTTTTGCATTCAAAGCAGAACACAGGACAACATGAGTAATTATGTTGGTAGAGCAGCCTAACGCTTACCATAAAAGAATGGTTCCTTTGCACATCAAGGAGCAAGTTAATTAAGGGAATGATGAGTCTTTGTAAAATTAAGTGCAAAAAGCAAACACATTTTTTCTTATATTAAACAAGTAAGACAATGCATTTGTGCTGCGTTTCTTGGGATATCTTTCTATATCATGATTATATACAGAGATTTGAACAGCAGGTTCTGTTTTCATAACTTTCTGCCAAATCGTAAGAATGTCAACTGGCAGTAGGTTTTTTGGCCCTGAGTACCCTAATGTATTGTAAGTCTGTTATTTTTGTATAAATAGATTTCTCACCCTACAAATTAGATTGGAATCTGACCCTGATTTTGGTCCCTTAATTCTCTTTTTGTAAGCTGCAAAACAAGGCAGATCCTTCTCCCCCATGGTGTTACCTTGTGAACTCCGCTTTGCATTGTTCATAACAGGTGTCAAAACCCATTGCTTTGGGTTGCCTAGTTCCACCTCATCAAAATGGGATTGATTGCTGCTTAGAAACATAACTTGCAAGGTTATGCCTGCAAATTTCTTTATGTTGACATACCTGTGGGCAGTGACTGTTTTATCTTAATGTTATGGTTTGAGAAAACCCATAACAATCTACTGTAGTTTAGACAATTATTCTATCACCCATTGACCCCTCCCCACCTAGAAAGGGGAATAGGAGAACAAAAAGAAACACAAGGGTTGAAATAGAAATAGATTTAATAGACTAAGACTAAATAATTAAGAATAATACTAAAGAACCAGTATTAATCCCAATACTGATATAAGATATACAGGAATTATACTCAGCCAATGGTATCAGCAGGAAGCTGTGCACTCCCAGCAGGGACAGCAAATGGCGGACACTACCAGCGCAATGGCTTCAGGAGGAAGGGAAGGCCTCAGGGGTCCGGCACCGGGGCAAGGAGTTGTCTGGACCCGCTGCCATCAAGGGAGAGAGAGCTATGCAGCAAACTTTTCTAATTTATATTGAACGTGACGTTCATGGTATGAAATAATCCTGTTGGCCAGCCTGGGTCAAATGCCCAGGCCTTGCTCCTCCTTGACCCTGCGCCTGGCAAGGCTCGAAAACACTGAGACTTTGAATCCCACAGAGCCCGGCTGGCTATAAAGGAAATATTTTCATGAAGTCAGACACCAGACACCAGTGCAGTTTTCCCCAGTATTAGAAGAAAAGTTAGTCCTGTGTCACTCAACCCAGGACACTTAATCAAACCTACAGTTGTTTTATTGCTGCCTTCTCCTTTTTGTAAATTGATAGTCACATCCTGTGAATTTCTGTATAGTACATGTTAAAAACTGTGGGGAAGAAGGATGATCTTTATAATGTTTGTACAATGCATTAAAACACAGTGTCTGGACCCTTGCCTAAAGGCTCAAGTGCCAAGTGCCCCTACTTTAAAAATGGTAAGGTGATGACAGAAAACCCTAGCTAGTTTTAGCCTGACTGCTCCCCTTGACAGAAGGTGTAAATATTGTAGGTGGTTTGAGTTCTACAGTGCACAGAACTCGTTTGTAGCTGGCTTTTAAACACTGCAGCAGCAGATGTGCTGGAATATTATTATTAAAGAAATAGATTGGAAAACTAGTGAAACAAAAAATCATGAGTCACATAAGATTCATTACAAAAGTCATCTGCCATCAAGCCCTCTGTTAGTGGGCCTGGAGTTACTTCGAAAATCAGAATAATCCATTTCTTAGCTCCAAGTTCTACATTAAATCGGTCTGATAAGTATTCTACTTTGCACTGGAAGTTTCAGATTTTGCTGGCTGGTTTTAATATTCATCTCTACAGTCCCTTAGCAGCTTATTTCTCCTCTAAAATAAGAAATAATTAAGAATGCCCATTTAGAAGGATGTGGCTAATTTTGCTTATATTTATAAATATTCGTGAGAGACTATTCCTTTCATTTGCTAAGAGGGGTTGCAAAATTGAAGACCATAGTTCTTAATCTAAACAGTAAATGCAAGGATCTTTTTTTAATCCACGGGCTCCCTCTCCTGGTCTGGGAAGTGCTTGGCACCAGGAGCTTGATTAATACAGAAGCTGAGTGAAAGTTGCAATTTGCAAATTGATTTGGTGACATTGTGTCAACAGTGTCTTCTAACTTCTAATGAGAGAATGGTACTCTCCCTAATAATGAAATGAATGTGGGTGTTGTGATGAGGGTTGCAGGGCCAGATTTATCTTATTCAAATGCTGATTAAGGCATATTTCACTAGGACTGAGAGCAATCTCCTACAAAAAAATATTTACAAATAAAATCAGTGAATTGCATATCCCAATAAACATGTGAACATATGCTGTATAATTGTAGTGATACTGTTGTCTTTGTTTCTCTGACACCTAGGTGCACTGCATTCACCTCCTACTGGTAATACTGCATCTAAATTGGACTATTTGTTTACTGTGTTTGATAGTGGAGAAAAAAGATCTTTGCATTAATATTCTTACACTAGAAACATGTTAGTATGGCAGATTGTTTACCACATTTGAGGCCCTAGAGACATAAAGCACACATTGTAGGTAGGACTTGTATCTATTTAAGAGGTCACTTATTTTTATTTCAAGTTTTTAAGCACATTACTGAATTTTATGAAATAAATTTCTGACAGAGTCAATGAGATTTTTTGTGTTTTAGCTTCCCAGTCTTGCTTCTAAGAATTTGTTTTAAATTTGAATTTATGGACATGAACAAATGTTTACATAACTTGAGAAGCTCAACAAATATTCTAGAGTGGTCATTCCTTTAATGCTCAGACCCAATATGTATATTGCAGTAGACACAATAAAAAAAAAATCTCTTCAGCTCCAGATGATGGGGAGCGGATGTCTTGTAGCTTGCCCTGCAGTGTCACAAACCTTCACATATTTAGACCAAAGATTTTCACAGTACCTTTGTTTTGCACTGATGTAAGCAACCACAGAATATAACAGTGACTCAAGATAAGCAGAGACAAAAGGTTTATTCAGAAGATCTGCAGTGCAGGTAGGAGCAGGGCTGGCAGGGGTTTTTGTACATTTATGACAAGGAAAAAGAAGTACCAGACTTGGTTTAAAAGGCTGTTACTTTAGAATATCCGCCTTTTACTCTAGGGCCTGAGCTTATAGCAAATATTGAAAACAGTCCTTAGCATTTTAATTTGTGTTAGAAATTGGGTATAAATTTGTAATAAGAAAGATCCCACTAGTGAAATATCACCTTAAATTGCATTTAGAGCTGCTAATTTAAGTGTTCCTCTCAGCTCCACTTAAAGCAAGCATCAATAGTTGTGTCTTATGAAGCAAAAGCAGGCTTAGGAGAACTAATTTTAGCATTTCTCTCAATTTAGTTATTATTTGTGCCAAACACATGGTGGATGAACTTTTCATGCGAGCACAGGATATAAGATGCACATTGGAAGTGTTAAATACGTCACTGCTGGAAGTTAGTTTCACTTACACTACAAGAAGGAGGACAGTTGAAGTGAACAGAAACTATGCATAATGCACGAGTCAATAAATTTTGTATTTCCTAAAAAATTGTTATTTTTATGTATACTACATCCACTTGAAATGATGACTGTTTGCTGCGCGTTCTAGTTCATGCGATGCTCTTGGTCATCTGCTTCACTATCTATGCAAATCTTCTGTCTTAGCATCTATTAGGTATCTGTTCATCTTTTTTAAGTTTACAGGGATTGAAATTATTTCTGAGCTAACATATCTAGCCTCTGTAACACCAGCACTCTAAGAGATGCAGGTAGCTTGACACTGGTCAGTGGAAAGTATCTTTAACACGTATTGGTTAAATAGGCAACCTGACAGGAACACAGCACCGTTATGTGCTTTACTGACTCCACTGGTACCTTGAACCTGTGGTAATCATTTCACTTTTTGTACCCTCTTCCTTCTCCCCTTCTCCTGATAATTAAGCCTATTTAAAGTTTAGATTGTAAGGTACATTGAGCTCACAATGAGGAGTGGTTTTCTGCAATGCTATGACTTGTTAAGTCTTTTCCATTAAAGCGATGTGTGGTTTTTATCTTTTTTTTTTTTTTTTCTCATTTTGTGCACAGGTATTTGGAACACCAAATGAGGATACATGGCCTGGAGTCCACTCTTTACCCCATTTCAAACCAGGTAGGTTGAAGCACATTCATCCAAATTCTCTTCCTGGAAATACAGGACACAGATAACTGCATCCCCGCTCACAAGTTTCAAGGTGGCCTGGTACACAGTGCACAAACCACAATGCACTTTTTCTAGCTGCTTATTTTTATTGTGCTCAGGAAACAGGTTTTTCTTTTATTTAATTTTTTGCTTTCTTTTGCATTTTTTCCTGTTTATTACAGTATGAGCCCTGACCTGCTTGCATTCCTCAGCCGTTGAGTATCATACCTTTCAGATTGCTGGTAGACTGATTCGTGATCAGTATAACTTTTCCATAGACTGTGAAAGCTAAAGTTACAACTAGATCGTTTGTTACTACCTTTCTACAAAGGTTCAATTTTTTACTGTGTGTTGTACTTGAAGATGTCATATCCTACAACCATCTGATACTTTTTTGTGAGAGGGAGCAGTTTTTTTCCTAAAGACCAGAAGTGCATGGTCAACTACATTATGCGATATATGAACACATTGTGAACTTTTGAGTGGGGATTTTTGAAACCTGCCAAGCAGGCAAGTAAGTAGGAGACATGTTGGCTAGTGTGGGTGGGGAAATACTGGAACTGGTTGTCTGGAGAGGTTTGGTATCTCCATCCTGTTCAAAACCTGACTGGACAGGGCCTGAGCAGCCTGAACATGTTGGACCTGCTGTGAGTGAGTTTGGACTAGGTGGTAACGAGAAGGTTGCAAGATGCTTTCAGATGAAGCACTTAATTGGCTGCCAGTATATTTTACTAGTTTGAGTCTTCAGTATATAACCATGTGACTTAAGTCTGGAAGTGAGTGACAGAATTGACCCAGGAATCCAATTTCAGATGTTTTTGTCCTTGCAGACCTAAGATCTCTCAGGAAACTCCTGGTTCTCCTTTCCTGCAAATAATAGTCCCTTCAGCTTTTGTCATAAAATATGACAGCCTTACGTCCTATGTCATCTAAATGTAATTTCCAGGTCATCTTATAGGTTGGATATAAAGAAGATTACCTTTTCATAGAATCATAGAATAGTTTGGGTTGGAAGGGACCTTTAAAGGTCATCTAGTCCAGCTCCCCTGCAATGAGCAGGGACATCTTCAACTACATCAGGTTGCTCAGAGCTCTGTCCAACCTGACCTTGAAAGTTTCCAGGGATGGGGCGCCTGCCACCTCTCTGGGCAACCTGTTCCACTGTTTCACCACCCTCACCGTAAAAAATGTCTTCCTTCTGTCCAGTCTAATTTTACTTTCTTTAGTTTAAATCCATTCCCCCTTGTCCTATCACAACAGGCAGGCCCTGCTAAAAAGTTTGTCCCCATCTTTCTTAGAAGCCCCCTTTAAGTATTGAAAATCTGCAATAAGGTCTCCCTGAAGCCACCTCTTCTCCAGGCTGAACAACCACAACTCTCTCAACCTGTCCTAACAGGAGAGGGGCTCCGTCGCTCTTGATTATTTTTGCAGACCTCCTCTAGACCTGCTGCAACTGGTCTATGTCTTTCCTGTGCTGAGGGCTCCAGAGCTGGACGCAGTGCTCCAGGTGGGGTCTCACCAGAGCAGAGCAGAGGGGCAGAATCGCCTCCCTGGACCTGCTGGCCATGCTTCTTTTGATACAGCCCAGGATGTGGTTGGCTTTCTGGGCTGCCAGCGCACATTGTCAGGACATGTTGAGCTTCTCATCCACCAACACCCCCAGTCCTTCTCAGGGCTGCTCTCAATCCCTTCATTCCCCAGCCTGCATTCATTCCAGCCTGTCTTATTCCTCAGATCTGCAGGGTCATAGTGATTTCTTGGGGCAGCAAAGAGGCAGGAGGTGGGGCAGAGGAGTTGAAAAGGACAAAGAGATCTAGGCAGCTCTCAAAATAAGAGAGACAGGGAAACAAATATATTGTAAGGCTTACCCTGATAGTAAAACAAAGCTTCAAGAAAAGAGAAGGCAGACAGCTTTCTTGCACATTGCTTTTCAGTCTCCATCCTAGTGCTGTATAGTGAAATCACTCTCTAGTGCTCTTTAGTGCATTAGTAGAACTTTGTTAACAAGCACAGTTTTTACTGAAATACTGAGAATACTGCAGTGGTCTTCCCCAGGTCAGTGTATCATTAATTACAAGCTTTTGTGGTTTTCATTCTTGGTACTGATTAAAAGGTGAACACGTACACAGAATTCCTACAGAAATATAACAGGTTTTAAAAGCAGTCCAAAGACATTGTTTTTATCCAAGAATAGCAAAGAGGAGGAAAAAACCTGGAGATGTCAGTGAGTGCTCTTTGGGTTTGTTCTTGTTTTTATTCTTCTCCGTGATACAGAAAAGTTTTGAACAGTAGATGGCAGCCGAGAAATTTCCTGGTTTCATTTTCCTGTTTGGCTTTCAAGTGTGTTAAGGGATGTAGGTTTATTACCATAGAAGAACATCAGGAAATCCACAGTAGGCACTTCATTAAATCTAATTTTTATACAGGGATTGTGTTAGATGTGCTTTTATTTTCTCCGTCCCTCTGTCAGCTCTGAACTGTCAGCTCTGAACGTATAATCTTGATACAAATGCAGAATGGGGACAGGAGGAAGGATGGCTCCAAGACAGAAAATGGTCACTCAGTATTTTCCCTATTTCTGCAGGATGTAGTCTTTGTTTTCTCAGATCCTTTCCACATCTGTGAAGTATGTAGATTTGCAAGTCAGAGTAGTTACTGTTCTCGCTGGCAGTTAATTAATCTTTCTAGGGCCTGTTAATACAAAGCACTGAGCTCCTTAATTCTCGTACACTGTGGAGCTCTGAGAGCACTCCAAAGGAAAAAGTCCTCTTCTGTACACATACTGTGTTCTGCATTCCCTTTGCACCTCCCTGTATTCTTCATGGCCTTGGTAAAAGGATTTATTTATTTTTAATTATGGTTACTTATTTGCTGATTTTAGAAATTACAGCAATAGAAAGCATAATCTAACTGGGCAATCAAAACTTGGCTTATCCCAAAACCGAGTAACTGGACTTCATGCTGGTAGTGTGTGGAATGATGAGAGCAGCAAAACAAATAATTTCTGGGATCATACTGGGGTAGCAGCATCAAAAGCATGCTCTGCACAAAGTACTCTGACCTATGGGCTGGGCTGGAATGACACTATTTGCTCGTGCCCTTAAGGTCATTGGAGCTGTTTGCTCATGGATACCAGGTTTTCCGTTGCTTCTTAAAAAAATGCATTCCTTCATGCCATTCTGTGCACAAAAGTTTTCTGGCCATGTCAAGGCTGCATTTCCCCTTCCACAGTTGGTCAGCCAGCCATGCTCCACTCCCTGTTGATCTGATATTGTTATGCCCTAGAGAAAGTTTCCTCAGTGTACGGGACTGAAAGACTCTTCTTTCCTGACTGGTTTCTTTGAAGCAAAAATGGAGGTGAATGCTTTAATAATACATTTAAGATGACTTAATTTTTCCCTTTCTTTAGCAGAAGAATGCAGGAGGAAATCTGAAATGCCTTGCCAAATTTGAACCATTTCCATTATTCTTTAAGATTTGTGAAATTACTGCATTAAAATATAGATGATATGGGGTTAAGTAACTCCCATGCTTTGTTTTTCTTTGAGTTTTAAGACCAACAGCTGCAAACAGTAAGTTTGATAAATTGAGAAGAGCAGATAGTGCTGGTGATGAGGATATCAACATCCATTCAGACAAGGCTTTGATGCTATAAACCGCATAAAACATAGGATTTGAACAGAAAGTATCGGTGATATACTTACTATAGTTTAAAAAGATGCTAGGCACAATAAATGCCTATGGAGTTGGGAAGACTATCAAGACTAGAAACAAAATTTCATTGTGTTTCTTGTTTTCATACAGACTTAAATAACTAATTTTCATGCTGTGATTTTATAGAGCACAGTCCTGTGCTGCAGAGAGCTGTGGCTGAAAAACACGGCATTAGTCTCTTTCTACTGGAGTGACCAAGGGTCTGATTATTAGAGAAAGCAACCATTGCATAAACAACGATGGTATCTGACATCTTAAGAAGAATGAATGTTTCTGAGCCTAAATAAGAAATGTGTTCTTAAGGCTGGCTGTGGGTGGCTAAACTCAGTGATTTTAACAGCCTGTAATTGTGGAAATAAAATGGTCATAATTTGTTTTGCTATTTAAAAAGTCTGAAAACAACTTGTATTTTATCTGCCTGCTTTGAGATCTTTGATTACTTTCTATCTTGCAAATATGCTAAGCAATTTTGAAGATATTTAAAGCTAAAAGTTGGCCTGGTTGTTGAGCTTTCTCTGTGCCTCAGCCTCCATCCTCTCAGTTTGTGTTTGCACCTGTGCATGCAGACACACACGCACACATAAAAGAAAGATAATCTAAATAATGCATTTGAAAATCCTGAAATACTTCAGAAGTAGCTTTGGATTACCTCTGTGCTTCACTTTGAAGTTGTTATGACTCTGCTGTCATCTTGAGTGGGTCTTCCTGTACTCACACATCAATAAAGAAACCCAGCCATTCTGGATCCCTGTGAAAGTAAATTATCTGCCCTCAAATAAGGAGATAGTTTGAGGAAACTGTGAAAAAAAATGTTAGGTTCTGTTTCAATAAAACCTTGACGTTTCATCAGCTTAGAAACCCGATGTTACAGGACAGAGACGCTGTAAATGGTGAATGTGACCCTCTGACACATGACTTCAAGAACATGTTTTCACTATTTATTCTTTTGTGACAATACTTAAATATGTAGATTTCCTGCACTAAAACAGATCCAACCACCGATTGCATCACTCTCCAAGAACAAAATGAAAGTAGACACCTGCTATGTCTCATCTGCATGAGTGGTGATGAAGCAGTATTCCAAAACAAGCTGCTTCCTTACCAGTCGTGTGTGTGAGTCTTCCTGATTTTTGTGTATTGTTCTCTCCATTGCATTTAATCTCCAATTTTTCCTAGTCTGGAGTTTTACCTTCTTTCTTCTCAAGCCATTTCTCCTGGATTCAGAGTCCTGCCCAAATTCAAGATAAGCCTTTGGATCAACATCTACACTTCAGTCAAGTTTTCACTTTTCCTAAATTCTCAATTAGTGTTTGGGACTGTTGTTACGTATTTGCCGTCCTAGGAAGTTTTATCAGAAGGTACTGGGAGTGAGCGAAGTGGGAAAAGGTCAGACATGGTCACAATGGAAGATAAATGGAGTGATGGTGGCCATGAAGAAATGGCAGCAATCCAGGAGGAGAAGTAACTTGGAATCATAGAATCATAGAATGGTTAGGGTTGGAAGGGACCTTAAAAATCATGGAGTTCCAACCCCCCTGCCCTGGGCAGGGACACCTCCCACCAGACCAGGGTGCTCAAAGCCCATCCAGCCTGGTCTTGAACACTTCCAGGGATGGGACATCCACAGCTTCCCATGGCAACCTGTTCCAGTGCCTCACCACCCTCACAGCAAAGAGTTTCTTCCTAATATCTAATCTAAATCTCCCCCCTTTCAGTTTAAAGCCATTACACCTCATCCTATTGCTACATTCCCTGATAAAGAGACCCTCCCCATTTTCCTGTAGGCGAAGGTGGACAAAATGTAAGAATGTTCACTGTGCATCAGTTTCCTTAAAATAGTGATGAGAGAAAGTTAAATATCTAATTTTGGGCTGATGGTGCAGGAGCCTGAACCTCGCTATTTTCAACAGATGATCGGATAATAATATAAAGCAATACACCTGGAAAGGTGCCTTTATAAGACAATGGAAGCATCTACTGAGCACTATTTTTTAGAAGAGAAACCCTAAAGTCAAGATGAAAGAAGTTAAGAGAAAAACTCTCCTTCAAGATAAAGCAGAAGACAAAAAGAAACTGGAGTGAGGAAACAGCAGTCATAGGAAATACTGTGTAACAGAGTCTGCCAGAGATTGACAGATACCTAATAGATTTATTAAAATACCCGGAGTCTATGACTGACAAAACCACTGCAGTGCTGGTGTTCTCACTCAGAAATTCTGCTTTGCTTTCCACATGATCAATAAATATACATTTGTTTTAGAAATAAGATCTGCCTACCTGCATCTTAATAGCTGCAGAACAGTTTCCTGTGTTTTTATTCAAAAGAAGCACATTTAATTAAAATACTCTGAAATTATGTGAACTCTAGTATATATACTCACAATTTGAACTATAAAAATTCAAAATACATTTGAGATCAAATCTTGATCTGTAAATGTACAGTTTTTCAGGTTTCTTTAATCTCAGCGTTGATGAGAGTGAGCAGCTGCCTCAGCAAGATGGTGTGCGAGGGTGGGTGGGCGATGGTGTCAGCATCTGCATGAAAATCTTTCATGTGCCCATTTGCCTTTCAGTTCTGAGGAAGGGGTAGTAAGTTTTTGCTACATGGTGTTTCTTCCACAGTGTTGGATGGAGATTTGGATCGCCTATGCTGCTGCCTTTTGTAATGTATGTCAGGCAAAGATTTCTTTCTTGAGGGAGCATTCATGTTAATTCTGCAGTATTCCCAAATCTCACAAACAAGCAAGATCTGCTGACTGATATTAGTATTTTTTTATGATCAAATGAATGGGAGCATCAGAAATAGGAAATTGGGAAAACAAATAGCACAGCTATATGCTTGAAATTATCGTAAAATGTAATTTTGTGCATTTGGTCAGAAACACGTATGTATGGCTTTAGATTTGGTTGTATTAAATCCATCTAGCAGCAAAGGGCTGAGGCATTCATACAGGCATGTGAGAGTAGTTCATGCTGAAAAGTAACTCAGAAAACTTGGGGATGTAGTTGTGAGACTGAATTCCAGTTCTCTCATTAATTGGACACAAGCAGGATATCCTTAGATAAAAGTTGGGAGGTTACTTCTTTCTTTGCCTGTGTTGTGACTGCTAGATTGGTGTTTGTAGGTGTGCTATATTGTGGTTTCACAGTTCAGGACTTAAAAATCTGGATGACAATGGGGAAACTCAAGGAGAAGATGGTTGTAGCACCGCTATTCTGGCAGCTCTGAGATCAAAATCAGCTGGTTTTGTTACTGAAAAAGGATTCATTCAGGGAAGTACAGAACCTGGCACGTACACAAGACTGGGCCTAGTTACCACAGTAGTCCCATCTAGTTATACTGTCTGTGAAAGTTAACAAGACTCTGGTTAGAGGCATGACGGCAAAATTGTGTAGAAAAATGTGAGCTGTATTTTATCACTATGTGGTTTCTTTTCTTATACAGAACTTAAAGTGAGGAACCTCTACTCTGCTTGGAGTAGGGGGGAAAGAGTTGGTATCGATGATTAGGAGAAGCATGGTCTGCAGTCACAGCATATAAATGGAGTTTGAAATTAAGGACTCAGGCCTAAAATTTGCCTCTATAGAGTGGGTTTCACCCTTTCCATATTTTCCCCTTAGTTTTCCCGCTCCCTGCCTGACAAATGTGATGAATAAGGTACTTAATTAGAAAGAGGTTTAGAGCAGAGCAGTAGACAGAGTAAAGAAGGAAGATCCTTTTGAGAATTTTGTTGATTTTGCTTACAGGTCCTTTATAACACCATTCACGTAACTGGTTCCACTGTGTCACTTTTTTAGTAAACACTCATCTGGCATAGCAACAGTTTTTCAGTTTCTTGCAGAAATAAAATCGATCTTTGGACACTAAGGCCTTTGTGTGGCCACACAGTTGATTCTGTTTTCCTCCCACAGTGAAAATAGCTTAAATTGATTAGAGCAAACCTCTGACAGTCCAGTCAAGAAAATGTATTGTATACAATTCCTCTCAACTGTTTTAAGTGGATGTAGCTCTGCTGAAGTAAGCGTTGCTGTGCCAGGTTGAATCAGCTCAGTATCTGACCAAACATATTGCAGAATGACAGGTAAAATCAAAATCTGTCTTTCCCCAGGCCTAGGTTAGCTTTTCAGCAGTGATTCAAGTCAGTTCAGTTCTCTTTCCACCTAGCACTTTTTTGCACCAAAATAGATTAACGTGCAAATCTCCACTTTATTAACTGAACTCCCATGTGTGTGTCTTTGGCTTCTTGTTACGCAGCACTGTCTAGCCACATGCTGGTTTTCAGTCCTTTGTCATAAATGAATGGACAGTGCTATGGCTGAACTATTCACGTATAAAGTATACGAAGTCTTTATTTTCTTCCAGTTTTCATGCATAAGTATCTGCTTGCATAGATGTTTTTAATTCACATTTATAAGCTTAAGTTCAAGGGTGAGCTTAGATCTTGCTAAGGCCAATGCAACTTGGCTCTTGACCTTAGTGAATCTCAGGCTTTTCCTCTGGAGAGCAGAAGCTTAATTAGTAAACAACGGGTACAATTTGAATTGTCATGTTCCTCTCCCTTGTAGGTATGGGTCATACCCTCAATGCCCATACAGAACATATACTTCAGTTGTAAGTTTTAATTTGTGCTATTGGGTATTAAAACATAATCCCAGGCACTGACTCCAGTGCCATGTAACTGGTACAAAGCATGGGTGCATCTAATAATGTTCCTGACTACTTTGCCCATTTGATTAAAGACCTGCCTTGGGGCATTGGCACATCTGTAGTAGATGCATTCCATGCAATGTATAATAGAAAGAAAAAGAAATTGTCACTCCCTGTAGTTTTAATCTGGGTGCCGCAGGTGTGGTAAGTTATTTTGTTGTGATGTGTGCACACAGACAGTAAGGAAACCTCTTTGCTTGCTGGTCTCAGTTAGAACATACCCTGCAACTTCTTTTTTTCCCCCTGTTCGACCCTTAACAGTCTGCACCCATTGTGGTATCGCAACTTAACAGAAAAAAGAGAAGAAGCTGCCACAATGGTTTAAATTGCTTTTCCTTTTTAGAGTGTCCAAGCTGCTAAGTGCCTGGGATAACTGGCTCAACCAGGGATTGGAAACTACTGTAGAGCTACTAATTTACAAAATTTAGGATAATGTCAGTACCATGGTATTCAATGTAAATGCTTCTCAAGCTCACACTAAGTAATAAGGTAGCATTTTCAACAATGAGATGTATCAGAAACGAGTTCAAATGTGCTAAGAAGTGTGCACAAAATTGGCAGTAAAAGTATTTTACTTGGAGAGATACGTTCACACAGCAATATATTTTCTGTTAGTAAAATGTATGACAAGACCTATAATTCATTTCTTACAATACCCTAATCCTAACAGCAAATAAAGGTTTATAACCCTGTATAACATAGTTCATAATAATTCAACCTAATAATTTTAGTTAGTGGAGAACTGCATAATGATAGCGTATCTGAAGTTGTCGAGTCGTCTCTTTTCTTGGCTAAATATCTTCATTCTGACAGAGGAGTCAGCTAGATGCTACTTTGACAGTCATCTAAAGTAGTCCAAGTATTTTCCAACTTTTTGTTGGCAATGCAAAAAAACCCAACCACTACACAAAAAAAACTTTCAAACTTTTGTTTCCTATGTTCATCTACATCTAAAAGCCTTTTAGAGTATGACTATGTACTTAGTGTTTGGGTTTTTCTTGTGAAGAATGTAATTAGAATAAATTTAGGCACAATGTTACAAAAGTGATATTTATAAATTGCTATAGGTGCTAAAACTAGTTATAGTCATGTGTCTTCCAGTTTCCAGTACACTTGTCTCACAAATCTAAGAGGGAGTGATTTCATTGCTTTAACTGCATCAGTGTGGTTAAAGCAACAAAACGCGTAAATGTGAAGTGCCCCTCGATCACAGTCAGCGGGTCTGGCATGTACCAAAAACTTCCAATATGAAGTCAATGAGACCTGAAGTTTCTGCATACATCTTTTTAGTTAAATAAAAAAAAAAGTGAAAATGGGTTTTAGATGCGAAATCATCCACCTTGGTGCTAGAATGTTGTGTGCCATTAGTTTTGTCACCTTTAGAACTGACTACGTATGAAGTATATGTAACAACTTTAGAGCTGACATAAGTAAGGTATGCAAATACAAGAATTTGAACACAGCCCCTCAGTTTGTTACATTTACGGTTGTTTTGCACAGTAAGATGCATGCATATGTGTGTGCATATATATATATAACTATTATAACTGTGCAGTGTGCCTATTAAATGTTGTGCTCATGGCTGGAGAGGAAGCAAAATTAATTTTTGAGGTTCTGTGGAGTACTTGGTAGGTTTAGGATTTCTTTGTAGCAGCTAATGCCACCATACTAGGGTAGCTCAGCAGGGCAAGTACCTGTCTACACAGTAGGATTTCAGCACAATGAGGCTTCATGGAAAATGTTGCTATATTCTCCAGCTGGATTGCATTTGTTTCTTCCTGAGAGGCACTTAGCTCCTGTTCAAAGAGCCAATGGAGTACTGGCTCTTCACTTCTGCAGCAGCTTTCGTAGCATCTTCCTTTGTCAACCAGAGTCCTACTGCAGAGCAAGCATCTTCTTGAATACGACAGAGAAAGTACTTATATCTGAACTTAAGAACTTAATGTTCGAGTAGATAAGCTGTCATTGTACTTGTTACTTCTGTCATTATTTGTATGTGTTCCTTAGGAAATGGACTCTTATGTGGCCATCGTGTTCTGTGTGTCCCTGTGTGTCACACAGACCCACACTTACTCTTATGCCTTCTGAGAACCATAAAACTGTGTCAGTGAGCTCACAGAGAATTGTATTCCTAATGAAGAACAAGAAGTACTAGATTTCAGGCATTTTTTTTTACCCTAGCAGTCAAAAACTACTTTAGAAAGAATTGTAAAAATTTCAGTTTCTAATGATGCCAGAGTAAATGAGCTTTAGGTCATGACGGTTTGTTTTGTTTGTTTGTTTTAACAAATTGGGGTCTTTTGGGGAGTTTTAGTGGTTTGGGTTTTTTTTTCCTCCCTGTTAGTATGACAGTTGCTCTGTGCTGACTTTCTTACCTTGTCTTGAGACTTGAGCTGCAGTAGTTACATAGAAACGATGAAATGATGACAATTG
Source organism: Tringa tobata (assembly GCA_033628505.1). NCBI lineage: Eukaryota > Metazoa > Chordata > Aves > Charadriiformes > Scolopacidae > Tringa > Tringa tobata. Next base: position 1,280,967 of record JAHREE010000146.1, read on the forward strand.
ACGGTAGATAAATATATTTGAAAAAAAATTCTTCATTTTAGCATAAATAATTGAATGCCTCTTTTCCTTACAGAACGGTTTACACAGTACAGCCCTAAAAACCTTAGACAAGCATGGAATAAGTAAGTCTTTTTTATTTATTTACTCTTTTGACTCTTCAAGGATATGATTCATGCCAAGCTGAAGTTATCACAGCTACCTTAAAAAGACTCTATCCTTTTTATTTACAGTACAGATGTGGAATTAGTGAGGTATTATTCTTTCCTGCTTCTGCCAGTTTTGAATGTTTTTGAGTTACCAGTTACCTATAAATAGGGGGAAACTGTATAGCATGCTATTTTCTTCTTGGGGGTGTCAGTTGGCGAGTGTATTGAGCTCATTGAGAGATGCTGTGTTACTACTTTGGGCCATCAGTTTTGAATCTTGTTTTCTCTATTCCAGTATAACAATTAAAAGACTTCTAAATAATGTGTTTCTAATCAACTTTTGAGTGTTTTTTTCCACATAATCATCCCCTGTTGCCAGGTCCACCTGGTTATTGCTGTGAGCTGATGACCATCCTGTTGTATATCTCAATTATCATGACTGCAGAAAGTTGATGTGAATTTGCCACCTTTTTTTTTTCTTTCTTTTTTTTAATGTTTCCTGAATTTTGTCACATTTACATCAGATGGACACTGATATATAGGTATTGTGCTCAAAATCCAGAAAAGTTGCCCAGGAATGTCTAACCAATCATCTGTGTAAAGTTCACTAGAAGATTTCTCAGCACATGAAGCACCTTTGTAGACAAGATATTTGGGCAGCACTGTATTGAGTGATTAACGTCTTTTATATTTTGAAGGAAACATACACAGTTTGAGTTGCATGAGCAGGATAACAGCTATGTCTTGCCACAAAAATTGTCAGAATTTTTCTCCACTCTCTTTTGACCACAGTTTTTTGGAAACAAGGCTAACCCTTTGCTGCACCAGCATTGCTGTTTTCTTTCTGGTACTCACTCCAAATTTTATTGTTGGTACCAACAGACTGCCTTGTTGGTAGTTTACCAGGGAGTTCAAGAGATAAATCAGCGTGAGACTGAATCTCCTTCTGCAAGTTCACCACTGAAGTTGAAGATATGAAATGTTTTAGTGAAGGAAATTCCTTGTTGTAAGGAAAAAAGTTACCGATAAAGTAGTAAAGTCCAAATCCTTTTTCAATATCTTAATTTATTAGCAACAGCATGTGTCTACAGCTCTAAAAATCATAGCATGGTCACTTGCCCAAGATGTGATGAGATTTATACTCACATTTCCATTCTATTATTACTTCTGCATCTGCTCCTTCCCAAACCAATCTGATCCAGTGTTCTGGACTGAAGTGCAAAGGCATTTTTCATTCAAATAAGAACAGCAACCAACTTTTGAAATTGGGGTTAACTGAGGGAGGAGAAATCTCTTAATGCAACGGGATCGTAGTTAAAATTAGATGTTAGTCGTTGGATGTGATACCATCAATGTTCAATCCTGTTCACCTGTGTTTCTGCAGTGCCAGATGTCTTTCATGACCCTGTAGCTCGCCCTGCATTACTACTGGATCCTCTATGGTTAGGATCCAGGAGTAACTTTCTGATTCCTGCAATGCGGCACATAAAGCTGGCATTGAAGCCAGTGCAGGCCTTCACAAAGGTTAACTTTCACCTCCCTGAGTTAATTGACTTTCAACAGTCTATAGAAAGGTTCCTGGCTTGTCCAGTTCAGACTGGGAGCCAAACTTGGTGGCTTTCATGGAAAAGTCCATCTCCTGTTTACTCTAGAGGGACAACAGGAAGATTAGCTTCACTTACAGTTAGCTTTTGTGACTATCTCAAACAGTTTTGGCAGTTCTTGTGATCCTTACAGGCATCTTGCAATGTTGGACTCTACCTCAGTCTTATTGCTTGGAATGATATAATTCCCTGAAAGTCACAGCTTTCATTTTAAAAAGTTAGTAACTAGAATTAGCTTTATTCTGTCCTTTAACAATGAACAAACTTGCAAGTTCGTTTTTTCTTTGAAAGTAGTCAATGAAATCCAAAAAGTTTGGAAGAAGCAATTATATTACAACATAGGCAATTAGATCTGGATTGGGAAGGAAGGACAAGGAAACTAATATTGATGTGAATGTGTTTGCTTGGGGGCATATATGTGCATAGGTAATGTGAAGAGATACTGACACTTTATTCCAGCCATTCTGCAGGCGTGGACTGAGTGCTTTTCTGTACTTTAACAGCAGTAAGACGCAGCAGTATCTCCTATGTATGAATAAGTACAATAATAGATTTGAATTTTAAAAGTTGCTGGTTTATATTTCCTTCAAGAGCATTGCATGAAATTTCTGTTTCTGTAAAACACAAAAAAAGAACAAACCCCTCAATCTCTGAGACTTCGTAATTGACACAAGTTATGATCACATCACAGGCTGATTCAAATAAGACCAGAGATTTTTCATTTCTAAGAGAGCTCTTCAAAAATATTTATATATTTTCAATGCTCCATGCATAAAGGATTTGCAATTTTTCAGCATGAATGAAGGGATTGAAAGACCAAAAGCAATGACAATACATAGAGTTCAGTGCTTCATATGTGCAGTTCTACTATAATAGGAAATATTCAGTGCCTCAGAATTATGTATCATTTACATTCAAAATGTAAAGGATTTTCTCTTTCTCTGTGTAAATCTTTATCTGTGTGCTGTATTAGAACACTGTTACTTGCACAGCTGTAGTTAAGGACGTATAAACATTTCTGTTATAGACATCATATTCCCAAGGGTTTATAGTTCAGCTATAAAACTTAACACATGGACAGACTGATTCATTCTAGAAATTTTCTTCTTCTATTAGCATGTTTCAAAAAGCAGCAGTCTCTAATCTTAAAAAAAAAAAAAGTCATTTTTAACTTCCTGATTTAATTTGTTGAAGGCTGTTGATGACACAAAAATGTCCAATTTGAAATAGAATTGCATTAGGGGTAGTTGGAATAAACATGAGACCTAAGATGTGGATAAAAACATGCAGCTTTTTGTTTTTAAATATGTATTGGTTTTGTTACAGAGTTACTTCCTCTCAACATCTTAGTACTTTTGAAAGACAGACATTAAACAACAATATTTATTTTCTTGGAGGGATTTACATGTGTGCTTAAACTCCTCTGAGGTGAAGTCCTGTTACTGTATTTTATAGAGGGGGTATTGGGACACAAAGAAATGAAGGAATTTGTCACACAGGACCTGCCACAGAAAGTGTAACACAGAGAACGAGCTTGAACTTCGTGCTCCCAAATTGGAAGAGAACTCCTTTGATTTTCTAAAGACAATGAAGCTTTCACCATCTACTGTTCCATCTTTCAGGCACAGTCTGGCCATTTACCTTGTTGGTGTGTATATTCTGAGGTCCTGGCATGGAAGAGTGAGAATATGGTTTAGAAGTCTTCAGAGGCTACCTCAAAATTTATATAAGGAGAGGTTACTAGAAGGAAGAATAACATTCTTCCAACGTCTACAAACCCAGCTGCAGGTCTGTAAGGCAGAAGGAACAGAGGCAAAAAAAAAAAGCCACAGATGCTAGATTGGGGGCGAAATAAGTGCACCTTGACTGACTACACCAGCTTCCATGAGATATGGATTTTAAAGGCAGAGGCAGACAATAGAACAACGATGAGCACATGCCAGTGGCTGTTTAATTCCCGGTCTAACTGGAAATGGGCTAAAAGCATGGAATGTAACAGCAATGACAAAGTGAAACCCAGCAGTCTCATTATATAAGAAGTCAGATCCCACAAATTCTTAAAATAGAATTGGTCAATATTAGAGGCTACTTTTGGGAAGTGTTTGAAGAAAATAATGTAACTATCACATATAATGACTTAAGTTCTTTGGAGGCTTTAACACTTAATTTCTTCACTGATTGTCAAACTGCAGAGATAAGATGTGATTTATAAATTTTGTAGAAAATTCTTGCAATGTTAGGAAACAAAACTTGCATTGGCAGTTGTTTCTATCTAGTATGAGGCTTCGCATGAATTGCGTGACCTAACATTGTGGAATGTGATTATAAAATACTGGTCTAAAAAGAATTAAGATGTGGTAATCTGATCTTCCCATAGAGTTCATAATGAATTATATTTTCACCTTTTTCCCCCTGAATTTTTCTGTTCATTTATCTCTACACAATAAAAACTAAGAACAGCTCTGCCTTGAGAATTCAACGAACCTGTTTCAATTTGCAATAGCTTCTCCACAATTATAAACCCTTACAGAAGAATAACAAAAGAGAAATAATTATCCTTGTGTATATTTGGTAGGATATAAAAAGCTTTTTCAGATCTTTCTATCATAATGGGTTGCACTGTGAGAAATTAGGTTGGAAAGAAAAGGTGCAGTTGCAAACAAATTCTGCTATGTATAAATAGAGCTACTGCTTCATAATTCCCCAACGTGGCAGTATTTATTATAGAAATCGCAACTAGTCCCGGTGTTGGGGATTTCTGCCTCTAACAAGATGGCCTCTGTACTTGACACCTCCCTTCCTGAGGCCAGGGTGTTTCAAAGTTTCATTCCAGGGTGAACTGACCTATTTTGGGACTGTTATTCAGTGAAAACTTCCTGAAGAAAGCAGAGGGAGTGAATAGAGACAAGTCCCTGTATTTTGAGTCTGCATTTCATTTCAGGCATGGCACAGACTATGGAATTGTGTACAGCTGAGGCTTGGGGGGTTTTTGTTTGGATTTTGCTTTTAAGAAAATGTTTGCCTTAGTGGGGTTTTGACTAAAGCCAAAACTCTCATCTGATTGTCACTTTTAACCCCTCTGCCTCCTGTCCCTTCACCATCATTGCTTGTTGTGATATAGCCTGTAGTGCCACTGAAAGAATATTCAAGATCTCAAGCACAGAAGGAACAAAAAGCTTTAGGGTTGTCATTGTCAAAACCTTTCACATGGATGAAACTAAGCAATAAGGATTTAAAACTCCACCTGTGCAAAAGGTGGATTATAGGTGTGCGCCTGTGTGCGCTTCAGGTGTGTTGGGGTTGGGCTGGGGCTGTCCCCTCCCCTGCGTGCGGGGAGGGTGGAAACTGGACACAGAGGGAAAAGATTTTGTAGAAGCATTTGTGATATATATATATTTGTGATATATATGTGATATACACATATATTTTTGTGATATATATATATCACAAATGTATATCACAGTGGCATATAAACCTGCCTCTGTCCCCTGATGATTTGCAGCGCCCAGCAAATCAACAGCAAATCAACAGCAAATCAACAAAGACCGGAGCCTTTGTTACCGATGTGTTTCCTGACGCCCTTTGATTTTGGTTTGTTTCGCTCCTTGGTGGGGTTGATTAAATTAATCCCAAGGTGGTGGCAGCTCCCTGTCACACTGCAGTGCCTTCCTGTGTGTCTGTGCGGCACACGGCGCCCCTTCCCGCTGCTCTCTGTGCCTTTGGCACCGCAAAGGGGCTCGGCTCCCAAAGTGCAAAGTGAAGCACAAGCTCTCAGCTCAGCGCGGCGCTGGGCTCTGCTCAGGTGAAATGCACTGCGGGTTTTGTCAGCTTTATGGTAATGAAATACAGGATGCTGATTGAAGCCAACGACTGAAAGATCTCCAGACGTTCCCTATTTAGCCTTTTGCCAAGATTAAAAATTCTTTACAATTTATGTTTCCTTCAGATTGGAACAATTGTAAATTGCTCAAATGCTCTTTTATAAGTATGGGGGGGAATTATTCCTAACAGACTTCATTGTTAGAACGTTTATCCTGACATTCAATTTATTTTTTGCTTTATTCTAAATTCCCCTTCTTTTGTTTCGCTAAGCTAAGTATTGTATTACATCTTCTTGGCCCAATTAAAAATACTAATAAATCTTCTAAACTGGATCACAAAAGCACTTGCCCTGTTTTTCAGAGTACTAATAACTCTATGTTTCATTAGTAAAATGACGTTGTTACTGCCCTATACCTTTCCCATCGTGACAGCTGAGGAAATACATCCCCAATATACATAGATGTTCTTTGTTGTCTTCTGCAGCATCTAATTCAGTTGCTGTCATTGGATTAGAATTTGTTGGGATTCTTATCTCTGAACCTGTCCAGTTTTTGGGTTATTTTTCCCTGGAAGTAATTGTATGTAGTTCTCTGTGCTCTATCTTGTTTGTAGATTTTCTGCCCACATATCTCACTTCTATTAGCTTCTTTGTACTAATTTTGTTGTGTCCTGTGTCTGTTAGCTTCTTTGTACTAATTTTGTTGTGTCCTTTCAACATTTAGTTTCATTTAAGAACGGATTCAGTATGCAGCGTATCCCTTAGTCCAGTTCATTAATAAAGATGTTAAATCAAAGTGTGACTAACGCTAATCCCTCTGGCACACAGCTGGACACTGCACTTCCAACGCAGTACATTGCCCCTCATCGTTACCCTCTGTGTATGGTCTCTCAGCCAGTTTTCAGTCCATGCAATAGCATATCACATCCCAGCTCCACGGAGTTTGTCCACAGAGCAAGAGTCTTAACAGAAATTATATCAAACATTATCCCTTATTGCTTTGTTCCACGAGTGATTAAGTCCATTTTAAAAAATAATCAATTTATCTGCTGTCTTGTTCATTAGTCATCACTTCTTTTGATTGCCATTTCATTTTAGTTTTTTCCTAAAACTACTTTTGTTTCCATATTGTCTATATCTTGTTCCTTTTGTCTCTATTTCACTTCTATATTGTCCAGCAAGTACTTGCCAAGATTCTTTTCTGTATTTGAAAACCAGAAAAGAAGTATGTATATATATTTTTTTTTTAAGTCTAGTAAAATAGTTCAGAATGCAGAGCAAAATTAGCTAATTTTACAGTAATTTATTTTAATTAATTTTAACTAAATTTTATTAATTTACAGTAATAATCCTGTGTAGAGAAATGAGCAAAGAGAATTAACTCTTCTTGAGTATTTTTCCTGGAAAGACGCTTAAAAGGTGGCTTACATTTGTTTGCTATCCTCACTAATTCCTTAAGAATTCCTCAAGATATTGAGGTGTATATCAGATAGACATGTTTATTTGCTGTTTCCAGGTATGATTTTTTCTTTGTAAGTATGTTCTTCATTAACGTTTTTGAGTACTTACCAATCAACTCTTTTCAGATGTTTCTAGTTGTTCTTTCTCCTTAATGCATTTCTACATGCCAACGTTTTATTAATTTCTCAGAGTTATGTTTTTGGTAGTCTGTTACTCACATGTTGCCATAGTGTCTGTATTCATTTCTGGGTTTGAAGTCTAATACTTTCTGATCAGAGGCACCAGGCATCATTATATCCTCACATTCCTAATTCCTCCCTCTTGCTGGAGTTCTGTACCGTTGGCCTCTCTGTACAGAATGGCATCGCTGACAAAACCCAGTCTCTGAGATACGTTTTAAAAATGTGTTCCTGAGGAACTGAGGACATACTGTGAAGGGAGTAGTATAAGTGAAGTAGACCTTACTGCTGGGTCTCTGGTTATTTGTATGTAGCCATTAAAGGCAAGATTTTTCCAGAAAGAGAGCCAAAATGATAGGCACCTTAAGAATTGGGCTGGCATTCAAGTGCTTTGTGCAAAGCAACTGCTCTTGGCTTAAATGGTTTGATATTTTCTACTGGTTTTTGTCATGTATTACAGAAAATTTTTCTTTAACTCAACAGTTTCTTTGATTTGCATCTTTGGGTCTCAGAAATATTTATAATTCTGGGAGGTGGTGCAGACAGGCAATAACTGCAGTGATATGAGTAACGCTGGTGAGTTTGGCCTCCTCTGCAGATAGTTTAAGCCGATCTCAGCCCTCATGCTGGCTGGCTCTGTTGCTAGCCAGAGGCTTACAGGCAGTAGTTAAGGTTTCTGCAGTGCTACAAACATCACAAAGTATCTTTACCTTAGACAAATACTTATTTTACTGAATTTTATGGCAATTTGATGTGAGGTTTTCGGCCTAATTTTGACCAACACCTTTTCTGTGGTAGGATGGTAACCATAGGTATTGCCATTCATGAGAATCTCCTGTGACTGTCTCCCAAAATTCATTGCAATTTTGTCAAGAAAATCTGAATTGCTTCCTTTCCTGTGCTTCTGGCTGTGACCAGAAAGTTTTCACAGTTAAATTTAGTGATTTCTTTCAATAACCTCTTTTAGAAAGCTTGGAGCTATTATTTAAGAATTTGTGAAAGGTGCTGGTTGTGAGCAGATCATCATGTATATATGTTCAGTGCCTGCTTGACCTGCGTGTCAAAACGGGAAGACAGGAGACAATAATCCTTGCTGATGCATTAAAATGGAGAGGTTAGATGATGTATCTTCAGCAATACAATGTGAATAACGAGCCTCAGCATAGGGCTGGTGCACCTGCCATTGCTGCAGGGCAAAGAAGCAAGTGGTTCCAAAGGGAACTGACCTTTTTCTTTTAGGCATTGAGTCAATCCCATATCCTAAGGCACACGTTCTGGTATTATGCTGAACAACAGACTCTGGTGAGAATCTATGGAAAAAACCCAAGAAATGACAGTAACGGTGATTTGTGTATTGTTTTTAATTAAGCCTTTACAGGAAATTATTCTGTAGTTTTGAAAGACGGTTCTTCTCTAATTAAGATAAATTTAATTGAAGTTAAAAGTAAAATTATGAAATGTTGTTTGTTTGAGTTAGCAGCGCGCTGGATACCAAAATGTAAATGACAATATTTATCACTAAGTGTGATTCACAAAAAAACCTGCATCCTTTTAAATAATGTAACGTATAATACAGTGTATATCCACTGTCTGCTACCTCAGCTGAATTTGTACATCTAAGATCTGATTTACAAATAGACAACTTTCTGTTTAATTATTCACCTCATAATAATTGATCTTCCAGAGTTGATCTTATGCTGGAGCATATTTGATCATAAATTCAATGAAAGCAGCCACTATCTTTGTGATGTTTGTCCAGCTAAATCCTTCAGTGAATAAAATAATAAAGATGCCAGCTGTGTTTGTGTTATGATCACTGCTGCAATAGGAGATTGGAATGCATAAAAGCTCTAATTTTTCATGTTGAATTTATGAACTCAGAATTTTACTGCAGAGAACTTAAATGGAAAAAATAAAATTTTTAATTGTGTCACATTCTCAGAAGCTTATCGTTTGATTTTTTTTGTTCCTATTGTTTAGGAATCCAGAATATTTTTTAAATATTGCTATTGTTTGGACCCAAACTTAAAAAAATCCAAGGAAATCTTGTAAAAATAGTTGACATTTATGCTTTTCTCTCTGATACCATTGCAGGTTAAGAATGGGCCATCATTTTTGCATTGCCTTCTTTGGTTAGATTCTATAGCAATCTTAAATCTCTGATTACTACTTTGTACTGTTAGCGTGCCTCGAACTAATTTCACCACCCTGACATAAAACATATTCCAGATTATTTTTGGCCTTTCTTCAGCATTATGACTTTTGGACAATAGCATTATATTCCTTTTACTTCTTTCATATTTGATCCATGAAGTGCCCCTGAGTCAGGCTTTATTCTGTGACCGTAAGGGCATGAATCTGTCCTGAGATGTTGGCAGACAGTGTTTGGTGAATATCATTTTCTGTCAGATACAACCTGCGTCTGTGCGGCTAACGAAACAGAGCCAGGGACCCTCACCTGGCCCTGAGGACATGTGGGAGACCTTAGCTACAGGAGTGCTAACTAACACTTGGGCATGCATCTTCCTGTGCTTTGTGTGGTCCCTGTGCAGCTGCAATTATTATTTTCGGGGTGTTCAGTATTAGTTTTTAATCCAAAATCTCCACAATAACATAAGATCAATACTGCAGACCATGAGAATTGCATTTTCTAGCATACAATTGAAGGTATTGGGTTTTTTTGGTGTGGTGGTCTGTTTTGTTTTGGTTTGGGTTTTTTTTTGGTGGTTGGACTCAATAATCTCAAAGGTCTCTTCCAACCATGAAGATTCTGTGATTCTGTGACGGTAGTCCATTGCATGCCCTCTTTGTAGGAGGCAGGTACCTGCTGCCTTTTGGTAACAGTCCCTGGCATGGATTGTTCCCTGAACTTTTGTCTAGGAGTGGTTTTGGAGAATGCTAGTTGGCATGGGCCAAAATATTCCAGGGGCCAGTGTGGACACTCAGTAGTTGAGTGGCCAGTCTCCCTTCCTGGCCCTGCCTAACCCAGCGATGCAGGCTTCACCAGAGATACTCTGACTATTCCTTGCACACTTGAGCAAATTCCCAGTGAAGTTTCTCCTCTCTCTGTAATGCTAGCATCCTTTGTCATCTAGGCCTGAAGCCTTAGGAACGTTTTTTATCTTTCCTATCTCATGCATCCAGACTGCTATATACATTTTAGAGGTTTTTTTTTTTCTTTGCAGCTTTTCCAAGATACTTCTTTTCCTTCCCTAACCAACTCTGCCACTCAAGTCTTGATTATCATTATATACATCTATTGGCCTCTCCTAGACCAGCACCTTTCTTCAGATCATATAAAAAGCAACCAGTAAATTCAGTTTATTTTCTTGTGCATTATTTACCCCCCCTCCCAACACTGGCTCTTTTACTCCATTGTTTTTGAGCTCACTCTTATCCTTTTCAAAGTCCTCCATCATTGTGCCTCTTCCTCTCTTCCTTCACAGAGCCCTGTATCTGCTCCTACTCCCTATTCTTATGTTAGTCATGCCTTACTTGTATTTAGGTCTTCTCCTGTCCCCTAGGTAATTCAGGCAGGCTCAAAGCTGCTGTCCTCCTTTCTGGGAATCAGATGGGTTTGTGCCCAGATAGTTTATTTGGGCACAAACCAAATTTATTTACCAGTTGTGTGCAGTCCTTTTCTCCAGGCTTCTTGTTCCCAGTATGGCAGCTGGTGGGACTAATCCTTGTTTGCCTGAAATACCTGTTTTCACAGAAGCTGAATCCATTTAGGCCCTAAAATGGGACCCGGGTGTTTATTTACCTGCCCGCCCTGATTCAGTGGCAGTGCTCATGACCAGATGTGTCACAGAGCTCCATGGAACATCTGACCTCTACTGGTCACTATTATACATACACATTTTTATTTTATTTCTTAAATCACCTATGCTGATTTATGTCTAAATAGCAGTAACTCCCTGCTTAGTTGTCTCTTTCATCCTATTTTGACAGGTTCAGTTTTGCAAAAATAGTTCAAGATTGAGTCCATCCCTATCGCAAGCCAATTTCTGACTCTCAGATAGCACTGCATCCTCACACATATGTGAGTGCCAGCACTTGAAATCTACACATTGCAGTAACTGGTAGCTAAACTATATGAAATGTGTGGTTTGGTCATTCATCTGCAATCTGTATATAGTTAAATAGGCATAAACTATTGTGTTAAGTCTGAGCAACTTTTTTAAAAGACACTTCAATACAGGTATGTGTGGATATGTAGTGTTTCACTTAAAAAAAAAAAAAATCTGTGCAAAGTCATGTTAGTATTTTTCCAAATTGCCTACTAGAGAGAGATCACTGTTTTCTCATTCTGTAGTGGTCTCTGTGCTGAAGAAATAATTACCCTCATTTTTTTCCTTGTTCAAGTTCAAAGTGAAATTCAGATTTCTTTTAACAGATTGGCACAGGCATATTTGTCTCTTAACAAGTATTACTGCTGTTGGTATCAGGCCAGTCTGCCAGCTTCTCCCTACTGGAAGATGACCTAACATTCCCTTTAGAAAGTATTTATCTCCATTAATGTAAACAGAAAGAGTGGTGTGCTAAGTCAGGAAAGTGAATCTGGAGAAGGAACAGCACCTTCCACACTACAATGTTGCTGTGAATGTGGTTGCCCGTCTTGTGATCTCTTCTAACATCACCTGAACCAGGTACTTCAGGGTCAGGGAATTGCAGCTAGTTCTGTATGATATGTCTGTCCAAATGTATGAGTGTAATAATAGATAATAAAGTATTTCTGATTGCATAGCTTTGAATATATTGCCCAGATGCTCTCATTATAACCATCTTAGTCTCCTCCTCTCACTGTTTTCTGGTTCTGCATCATTTCCCTGCCAGGTCTTAGCTTAGGAGTGTCGTTGCAAAAAGACCAGGATGCCTACTTGTGTGTAATTGCTCAGTCTCATTGGGTTCAGCCAGGTGACTCATATACATAAAGTTAAATACATGCATATGCCTGGGGTCTGTTTCACAGAACCTTCTAGGCTTGGGGCATTCTCTCTGCCTCCAAATCTCTATCTACCTTTAATGAGCTGTATAAATAAATACAAACTACTCCTGTACATTCCATATCCATAAAAATATATTTTATTAGCTGAGATGTATACAATAATAGAACAGATCAGACCCATACGATGTTTTAGGGAGCTGTGGGAGGACAGGACAAGTAGCTGCTTCCAAGTGCTTGATGGATCTGAGGCCTTGGCAAGACAGATTTGTAGGTTAACTGTGATAAATGATCTTTGGCTTCACTGACTAAAGCAAGGTCACCCTTCCTGGGGTGCTGCCTGCGTGCTGCAACCTTGCAGCAAATTCTTGTTGAAGTACTGTGCAAACAGACCAGTTCTTATTTACATCAGAATGAAGTTAAGACTTCTCAAACCTGAGATGCTAAAATATTGGACAAGAGGGCAGAGATTTACGAGGCAGTGCTAATGTTTGTTTACTAGAACTTAGTTCTGTCATGGTTTTTTTTTTTAGTTTTCAAAGGGCATTAGTCCCAAGAAGGCAGCTGTTTTTTCTTTCTGTAGTCATTTAATAAGGGAAAATAGGGGAAAGTTTGTTTATTGCCATAGTGGCTGCACCCACTTGACAAATCTGAAATTCAGAGTTTGGTCGTTTTTTCTTTGGAGTAATTTTTTTTGCTTGGATTTCTTTGGAGAAAAACAATGCAGGTTGTTGAGAGTGGGAAGAGGAGAAGCACAGAGCTTTGACTGCATCGTATGTCAAAGGTTTATTGCAGCTGTTTCTATGCTGGGGGGGGAGGGAAGGGGGAGAGGGGTTTATTCCCTCCTTTTTTTTTGGCTTACGTCCAGCCAGTGAGGAAATAAATATGTGAAGAAAGAATGCTGTGGAATACTAACTCTGCTGCCGTATTTTCTTCCTTTTATCATGCCCCAAGATTCAGTGAAGTTCATATAAATTCACCATGCCTTCTTTTAAAAAGCGTAACAGAAAGGCATTCTTCCTTTAAGAGTCAGACTGTAAAAGGTGATTTTTCTTTCACTCAGTTTGGTTTAAGCCTGTAAAAAGCATTAAGTGAAAAATCTGATATATTTGTTAGGGCTTTTATTGCATTACTAACTTATATTTTCAGTTCTCAGTGAGAGGTTTATAGAGAACATAAACCTTGAAGAGTTTTTATTCAGGATTAAAGATATATTTTCCCCATTTTCTGATGAAATAATAGCTCATAAAATGATTGGGGGTTGGTAATTATTTTTAGCTCTATTTATTTTCTAGGGATATTCTGTTCAACTTGATGAGGTACCCAAAGGCGGCCTTTAGAAAACACTCTCCTTGATCAGACAATTCATGCCTGTTAAAGAATTTAAAAAAATCAAAAGCTTCTGATTAGATGTCATCACCATATTGTTGTTCTTCATTAATTACACTTACAGCAAGCAAAGATCTTCCAGTAAACTGTAAATCTAGCATACTCGGTAGTAGTCTGTCGTGTTATAAGTAATACGCTATGTCTTCCATAATGAATAGCTTTAATACTGGGCTAATTGGGATGCTGAAAGAACTAAAATAGCTGATTGGTGGTGGCATGTAAAATCAAAAAGAAGTAATTGCTAATTTCTTTTTTTCTAGGGCAAAATGTTAAGGCATGTTCTAATTAGAGTTTTTTGGGAAATACTTTTCCTGGGAAATATATCTGTATCAGAGAGAAACTGATGAAAACCAAGTGAAATAATATTAAATACTTCAGATACTCTTCTAGTTTAAAGAATTAGTAGTGGTTTTAAACAGTAGCAAAACATTGTACCCAGCAGTCATGGTGCTTGGAATATCACAGCCTCGGAATTCCCAGGATTTAAGGAAGTTATGTGATTGTATCATACAATCATAGAATGGTTAGAGTTGGAAGGGGCCTTAGAGATCATCGAGTTCCAACCTCCCCTGCCCTGGGCAGGGACACCTCCCACCAGACCAGGTTGCTCAAAGCCCCATGCCCCATCCAGCCTGGCCTTAAACACTTAAACACTAGGGATGGGGCAGCCACAGCTTCCCTGGGCAACCTGGGCCAGTGTCTCACCACCCTCACAGTAAAGAATTTCTTCCTAATATCTAATCTAAATCTCCCCTCTTCCAATTTAAAACCGTTCCCCCTTGTGCTGTCCCTACACTTCCTGACAAAGAGTCCCTCCCCAGCTCTCCTGTAGCCCCTTCAGATATTGGAAGGCTGCTGTAAGGTCTCCCCGGAGCCTTCTCTTCTCCAGGCTGAACAACCCCAGCTCTCTCAGCCTGTCTTCAAAAGGAGGTTCTCCATCCTTCTGATCATCTTCGTGGCCCTCTGCTGGACTCGTTCCAACAGGTCCATGTCCTTCCTGTGTTGAGGATTCCAAAGCTGGGCACAGAAGGATACTTTCTCAATAGCTTAGAGTATGTTATCACTGGACATATTTTGTATATTTGCTGTTTAAATAAGCTTATGTTTCTTCTCTGCAGTGTCTGCCATGCAGGCTCCATAGTTCTTGCTTCATGTGACTCCAGCATATATGATCCTGGCAAAAAGATACCTACTATCGAAGGGAAGCCTTATTCTGTATCAAAATGTTATAGAACAAGTTGGGGAAATCCCTGCAGAATTGGCAATGGGTGGTTCTGGCTCTCCTTCTGCTGGAGGCTCTCGGTGGCTGGCACTGGGTGTCTCTGGAAGATTTCACAGCCCAGCATGTTCATTCTGAGGCATCAGAGCAAGAGCTGGCCTGGGTGCCTCTCAGGCTGTAGAAGGACAAAACTCAGGCTACTCTTAAGTCTGTTGTGTGTTGACTGATCCTCTTTAAGCTTAGTATTTAAAGCTTAAATCAACCAAATTCAATGTATAATTTTGGTGCATTCTGTAAGGGTTCTGCTTCCTGTATGAAACAAATCTTTCAAGTGGGATATTGCAAGCAGTATTTTGTTGTAGAAATACAGTAATACATCTGAAATGGACACTAAAACACATCAGATCTAGTGCAGCAGCAGGGAGAAATAGGCTCATGTCTAAGTTTTTGTCTTGAGCTACATTCAGCGATGACACATACACATGATTTTATGATCCGGTCATGACTGAGCTCAGTGGCCGTTATCAGATGTGTGAGAGGTTATGTGGGAACTGCTGTGAGAGGCTGGAGCGCTTCATTGTCTAGGTTAGGTACGGCCAAATAAGTCTGATGCCTCACGGGACTCATGCATAGTTTAAGTAAGGATCTTAATTCTCTATTCTGAGAAGTTCAGGAGCTGCAGCTGTAGTTTACCTACTGGGTCAGTAGATTCTTTTAAAAATTTACCAAGTGTATAAAAATTGTACACATAGAGGTAAATCTATATTAATTAAAATAGAAAAAAAACCAAAACAAAACTAATTCCCTATATTGCTAGAAGCTTCATTTATTGCATTCGCTTTTTTTCATGAAATGCTATTCACCTTCCAGCTAGTGGCATCTGTGCAACTGTCAGGTGAGAATTAGCTCAGACAGGTCAGGGTTATTATTACCTTCCTGGAATGCAGTGAATGAACTTACCTTTTCAAATGGGGCTCTGACCGCTTTTACATCTACATTAAAAGCAATGCCAAAGAGTCAAACACTGATGCTTTTATCTCTGTTCCACATCTGGTGAATAGTTATCAGTGGTTGTCCTGGCTTTTGTTTTAATAATAAACATTTTGCCTACCTTTTCAGTCCTTCAAGAGATAAGACTGCTGATGCTATGATATGGTAATATAATTAAAAGGGATCAAACCAATTGCTCAGTTTCCCGAGAGAGTGTTTCATATACCCTTACAGAACTGGTGGAGACCTGACGACTCTGGCGTGGGTGTCGTAGAGGGGCACAGAGCAAGGGCAGGTGTGGGAGCAGTCAGGCCTCCTCAGTGTGGGACGTGTCCAGCCCGGCTCATCTGAGAAGGGCGAGTGTGGTGTTGCAGCGCTGTGGCCATCTTGCCTCTCCTGAGATACCGAGCTAGAAGAGTACAGTTCAACTGATGGCCATGGGAGCCTGGAGACTTTACTCTCCTGCCTGGCATGTGTAGAGGGCTGAGGGGTTTTGTGTCCAAACTGCCTCCATTTGGGAAGAGCAAGACGGGCAGGGAGTGTTGGAGACATGCCTCTCCCAAAGAACCAGCCCATCACGGTGTCAGGCCTACTGTTGGCAGCCCCACACTGGTGTGGTGGACGATCCCAACCCTGAAATGTGGTTCCAGTGGCTGTATCACAAGCTGAAAGCGTTGTATCAAAAGGTGCAGTTACTTGTAGTAGTTTCATGGTGGCTAAATAATCTCTGCAACAGCTCCACGGACACCAGGCGCGCAGCTCCGGCATGCCGGCGCTGGCATGTCAGGTCTTTGAAGGCGGTAGGTGTTCTCAGCATGGCTGTAACAACAGAAAAGCCTGTTGATGTTTAGTAAAAAGGAAATGTTACTTAAGGTAGGCCCTGCTTGGGTTTGTGTGCAGAGAAGCTGCTGCTGGTGGGGTTGCACGCGTATTCAGAAGTACAGAATTGTCAAGGTGTGTGAGGGCATCTCTGTATCAGCTGCTCAGAAGATAACGAATTTGCATAGAAATCACTAACTGTAATACATGGTGTTGGCACAGTTTTGTGTCAGAACTCATGAGAGGCCTAAAGCCTGGGATGAGGGGAAAAGGCTGCAAGCAGAGCTGGGTGAAAATGGGGAATGTGGCCCTCGTAGTTGTGCGATGGGAGGCGAGATACCACAGGGACACTGTGGGGACCTTGTTGTTGATGGGACTGTGCCATCCTCTGCAAAATGAGCTGAGAGGATTGCCATGTGGCCTGTCTGATCTGCACCAAGATGGGAATTTTTTTTTGTTAATTTTCTTCTTGTCATTAATCTTTAAACTCTGCTAAGTGGAGTTATTGTTCAGGTTAACTGTGGTTTTGTCTTTCAGCACTTCAGGTTGCAAGGGATTACTTAGGATAAAGAAGCAGAGCTGAGCTTTCCAAGGGGAATTAGGTGCCTCACTCCTCCAGGCCGTGCTGTAAACGCCAGTCGAGAATTGAATTAATGATACACTGCAAGAGTCGTATCTTCACATGAAAAATATGCACACTAAATGATTTTTGCTTTGGGAAGTATTTATATCATGCTGTTAGGAGTATATAGACAGCATGTTATCTCCATTTGTTTTAATGCCCATTTGCCTTAATTATTAATGTGAACTTGAGCTGTCTCTTTCATTGCATTTAAAAGCAAATCACCGCGAGTTCAGAAGTTCACTGCACATGCCCAAAACTTTTTTTTTCTCAAGAGCTTAAACCAAACCTCAGTGATCTTAGTCATGTTCTGCTTGACCAAATACTGACCTTCCTCTGCAGTAGAAAGATATTTAAACCTGTTTTCTAAAATTAAATCAAATTCTTGTAATCCAATGAGATTTCCAACTGCTCAAGTCTAGTCAGATTCATGTATGTTTAAAGTGAGACAGGTTCATACGGTATTTGTTTTTCTTGAGCTGAGGTCATATATAGCATTTGAGATTAAGTTAAGAAAACAATGGATTTCACAAATGTCATGAGAGTAGTTCTGAAAAATATTTCTCAGAACGATATCTACATATTATTTAATACTCATTGCCAAAGGTTTCTCTCTGTTCTGCTGTACACCACATTTTCTGAAAGTATGTATGCTGTCATGGCTAGTAACTATTTCCCAGTGATTAGTGTGACAGTAAGTGAAGTGTGGATATCGAGACTTGCCATATCATGCCTGCCAAGTTTCTATATAGCTCAACTGTTGTGAGACAAACCATGCTATTATGTTTTAGACACAAAGCCATATTGTATGAAATTCCATCCTGTCACATACAAAAAGAGGTGTATTTAAAAATATTTTTTTTCTTTAGGTTTTTTTGTTTACTTTTTTTGTATATGTTCTGTACTTAACTACTGAACCCCTCAGAAAATTCAGTCTTTGTCCCCATTGAGTAATCATGTTTCAAACTTAAATCAAATTGTGAATGTTTTAAGGAGTAGATTTTAAAGAGACTATTGGCAAAAAAAAAAAAAAAAAGGAAAGAAATAAAGCCAAAGGATTCAATATTCCAGACCACTGAAGTTATGCATTAAATGGCTTTCTCCGAAGAATTCTGATGTCGTAGATGTAATTTAAATATGTGATCATAGAGTCCATTTTTCATAAGTAAAAAAATAGCTTGTCCTTAAACAAAGGAGTAAAATTAGTCACGCATTCCACCAAGACACCAGTTTTGGGACTAACAATCTTAGGAGTCCTCATGCATATGCCTTTTGCAGTGTCCACTGCTTTCCAGAAGTGACCTTCACAGAAGACATGGGGTTTGGAGAAGAATTTTTTCATTGCTGTGCAAAGCTCCATAAACAAAGTTAGATCTTTGATGTAGAACTTTAAAGATACAGCTGAGGCTAGCTAAAAGTGATTATTTGATCCATGAGTTACTTGGATGATCTTCTTTGCCCTGTATTTCACAGGAGGTGAGACTTGATCGTTATGGTCCCTTCTGAGTTTAAAATCTATAAATGCTTGGGAACGTAATACTAATAATGCAGCAACTGGAATCTTCAAAGCATTACAGAAACAACTAACACCACCACCCCCTCAGCACTACTTGGAATGTTATCAGGGCGGGCAAATTTAATAATGATAGCAGACTAAACTATTTTTGCAGAATTTCTTTTTTTGTATTTATTAATTATAAAACCATTTCTAATTTTGACTGATTTATTCACAATTATTTCATTAATTGATGTGACTGTGTTGCAGCCCTAGATATTTTTGTTGGGTCTATATTGTATTTATGTATATCTGCTGATTATTTGATCCTTATCTTAGGCTTCTTGGTCGATCTCAGTGAACCAGTATCTTTTTTGTTCCTAAACTGGGATGGTAACTTTGGCTTCCTAAACTGTTCCTACTCAAAATGTTTTTACTTTATATTAGTTAATCTGATTTTCTTAAAAAAAAAAAAAAAAAAAAAGATCTTAGCAGGATTCCAAGTAGGTTCGTCAACATTAATACAGTCAAAACGTTGGCACTACTCTCTTCAACAGCACTGAGGAACTAGGGTGTCATCATCCATAATTTCACCTGCAATTCAGAATTCAGAGTAAGATTACTATGGCTCCTAAAAATGATGCAACCACCTCTGTGGGGAAGAAATACAATGATGAAATGATTTGCCAGGACCTCTGACTGAATAATTGTTGCAGGTGGGATTAGGACACAAGACAGGCCTCGTAGATTCAATATGATCACCAGTTCATGGGAACTTTGGGTGGGTAGAAGAATTAAGACCAGTTCTCCTTTTCCTTTCTTTGTTAAGAATAGCCTTTTCTTCTGGTATTTTTGCTGTTTTCTGTAATGAACTTTCCTGTAATTTAAAAAAAAAACAACCTGAATTAAACAATTTCTACTAATCTGGTAGTTTAAGGAATCTGGAGTTAATCTTGTTGTAGAGTCTATAGGCAATGACTGGTTCATTCAAGATGCCTTTGTTTTGACATGAATTGAAAGTGAATACAGAAAACTTACACCTGCCAGAAACACTAAAATTTAATATCTCTTTAACCTAGAGTAACAATTCCAAATCCTAATCCTGGGGATTCTATAAGAGTAGGGCTAATAAGAACTAATGTCCTGATGTGTTCAGCACTTCTGGGCCATTCATCCCTGGATAATTTCTGGACAAATGTCATGCCTATTCTTAAAAAGAGATCAGATAGGCACAGTATTAAAAATATCCTACCTAGTGTGTACAGTTGCTAAAAATTAAAAAGACAGCCAGTTGCACGTTTATTGAATCATTAAAAATACCAGCATGGCATACATACGCCAGCACATAGTTTAGCAGAGCTTTTGACTTTAAATTTAAAGAGTTTAAACTAAAACTTTAAAGAGTTTAGCTTTTGACTTTAATTTTTTTTTTTCACACTGAGTGTTGTATGAGCATGGACAAAAAGTTGTGAAAGTTATGTCTATGGCATTTGTGACTGACAAAGTTTTCACTGTAATAACTTATTTCTTCGTTTAATGTTTTCAGCGTTATCTGTTCTTCCTTGAAGAGACAGTTTTCCCTTACAAATTATGCCATGTCAGCCCAATATTAAGTATGTGAAAATAAAAGAGTAACTCTGTAGCATCCACCTTCCTTGAATGGCTTTCCAGAAAGATAGCTTGAGCTGAACAAAAATGAACATTTGCATGAAACATTCTGTAGGATTTTTTCAAATACTGTGGTATTTTGGACTGCAGTCTATACTGTCTGTTTTCGGAAACCACTGTATGGAAAAATAGGAGACCTCTTTT
Organism: Tringa tobata; assembly: GCA_033628505.1. Taxonomy (NCBI): domain Eukaryota; kingdom Metazoa; phylum Chordata; class Aves; order Charadriiformes; family Scolopacidae; genus Tringa; species Tringa tobata. Next base: position 1,301,468 of record JAHREE010000146.1, read on the forward strand.
CGGGTAAAAATGCTGAAGTGTACAGAAGATCTTTACTGAGCAAAGGCATGGTTGGATTAAAAAAGTTACCTACTAATAATAGCAACATGATGTCAACAGTATTCAGCACCTCTTTTCCAACTGCATATTACAGTAAGTTTGGTGACTTTGGAAATTTACTAGACCCAAGCACATCTTGCTGATTACCATTTTGCTCCCTTCCTTCAGAATCTGTTATTTCAGTTCATATTTTCTTATAATATTCCCAAGCAGATAGGTCCTAGTAAAACAATAAGTTTTCTCAGACTACCCTAGGTATCTTAGAAAAGATAATTCACTTACAATTTAATGCTTGCATTGCGTTAACACCTGTGAAGCTGTGGGAACATATGAAAAAATAAGAAGTCAGTAATTCCGGAAAGACAAATGTCTTTATGAAACATGATGCATATGTTGTGTGTTACATGTCATTGGATTTTAAAATTTGATACTTCACAAAGTTGTATGAATATTGCTGTTACTTTAAGCTTGGATTTCATGGGTTTAAGATAGCAATAACCATTTGTTTTCAGCACTGTAAATTTTCAGTCTGTCAGTATGTAAAAATGTAAATGGAAGAATCAAAAAAAGTTGTTTTCAAGATGCTGTTGCTCACGATGCTTTAGCATACTAGGCAGGCCATATGTGATATGGTGCATTTTATGCTCTATATTTGTAAAATGGATATATGAATTCTGAGCTATCAATCCAGAAATAATTCATTGACTCCCTAACCTGAGGAATGTCTTTCCTGGTAGAGCTCCCAAACAGACTTTGTCTTTATCCTGGCTAGCAAGACTGAGTTTCAGCTGTGCTGACTGTAGATGGAATTGGTAAACAGAATAATGAGATTGTTTTTCAGAAAAACCTTCTTGTTTGTGTTTCAGGCTGAGCTATGTGAATCATGCGGAAGATCTAGCCTCCAAACTACTGCAGTGTTTTCCAAAGAACAGATTATCAGCACAGGCAGCCCTGAGCCATGAGTATTTCAGTGATCTGCCCCCACGGCTATGGGAGTTAACTGATAGTGAGTATAAACACCTCCGAATCGATTAAAAACAAAGATGCTAGTTCATACAGATGCATGTGTGTATGCTAACCCGCGTGCAGATGGCTTCATGGCCATACACAGCCACACACAAAAATATTTGAGTGCAATTATATAGTTTGAAATTATATAGTTAGCTTGACACAGAAAAAAATGGATTCCTTTTTTTTTTGCTATCTCTGCTCTGCAGTCTGCAGCCAGCTATCTTTGTATTTGATTATGTGTGCAGCCAAGAGAATTATCTGAATTGTCATAAAGCAAAAGGAAAAATACAATTTACATATTTAGTGCTTTTCACTTTATAACATACAGTACTTCTTAACTAGCTGCAGCATACAGGATAAAAATCCAGCTGTGTTTGATTCATAGAATCCCTATCGGTTATAACAGTAACCTTTAAGAATGGACTTAGTATTTGGGAGTCTGAGAAACACAAAGTAGGCAATCAGTTAATTTACTGAATTAGACTGTGTAAGAAGAGCATGGCAGTTGATATTATTAACTAAGAATGCTTTCAGTATTTACATACATCTTTTTATTTCTTTTATTAAACAAAATGCATTCCAGTTCACTTGGCAAAAATATTCCTATCATCATGTATGCTGTCAGTTATCTCTTTAATAATTGTAAATCAATTATATCATACTTGTCCATATATCTTTCCAGTGTTTAAAGCACACTACTCTTTATTCTGGGGAAAATTATTATTATTATGCATGATATTTTTGATTCAGATTCTGTTATTAAAAATAGGTTTCGGAGGGGAATAACAATAAGCATTTTGCTTTAACTCAGTGTGGTTAAAGAGGTTAACTCAATGTGGTGGAAGAGAAGCAAGCTGGCATTAGAACAGTGTATGCTATTTTCAGCTTTCAAGCATACATCCATTAGCAAAAGATCTAAATCCAGTACTTTGAGGGAAAAAGTTCAGAAATGCAACAATGGCACATATCTGTGTGACTGTGGCTGATTTGTTTACTTACAAAAATGGAGCTCGCCTTCTGAATATGAATACACAATTTTGTTTACAATTTTGTTTTAGATTTTGTTTAAATCACTGTCAGTATGAAAACTTCCCTCTACTAAAAGTTTGTAATTTCCTTTCCCAACAGCTGGGATAGTTGTGTTTTGCACTAGTTCTGTGGCCTGGCTGCCCAAGTGCCCTACTCCCTACTCTGCCCTGAAGAGCACTCTCCCATTTGTAGAATATGAACATTAAAACCAAATTCGGACCACTAATTTTTGTCCATCACTGTCTCTGTCAGAGACCATGTCCTTCCTCTGCCTTCGTCTGATCCCCAGTTTCCTCCACTGCCATGCTATCCCACCAATCAGTTTGCTGACTGCAGTACTTTATAAACTACAAATTCAAAGGAGGTAGCATAAATTAAGGCTGTCTTTGCTGAAAGTGATGTGAAGAGATTCATTTCTTCAGAACTAATGAAACATCAAGAATGCCTTTTTGCACTAAATGGGAAACAAAAATCACCCTGCAGTGGTGACATCTCAATCCTTCTGACTGTGTGATTTAGTCTAGCCAGGATTTTGAATTCTGAATTCTGGAGTAGTACTTTTCTGTTAATATGGACTTATTACCCACTTGCCACTTAGTTTATCAGTCAGTGGTTAAATCCAGTTCTATCAGTGAAGTAAATGCCTACACATTATCACTCTGCAGCAGGCTGCCAACAGAGACAGTCTTGTCCTAGTCATTAACAAGCACAATGTATGCAGAACACCAGAGGGGAATTAAAACCACAAAAAATACCTCAGGGTGGTATTTTTAATATGAGAATTTAATTTGTAATTTCACAGATTAAGAATTTTGGCTGCATTAATCCTTTTATCAGCTCACAGCAGGTTATTTGCAGAAGCATAACCATAAGGCGATATTCATTGGCAGAAACACGTCTTTGCATAACGTTAAACATCAGGAGCAGTGAAACCTTTTGAAGGGGGGAGAATAAAAATGAAAAATCATTATATTTTAAAGCAAGGTTCTTCTAAATGCCTCCAGTAAAATTTTGAGTTACAGAAAGACTGTTTCTGTGTCTAGTAGATAATCATTATGAAGCATAAATACAGATGCAAGAAAGGAAAATCCCAGTATCAAATACTACAATCATTTCTATTTAGTACGACTTGGATATACTTGTAAACATATTTACAAAACAAAGAAGTCATATACTTTGGAGACTTGGGAAAATGTTTGCTGTGTAGTGAATTTACCATTTTTTGTGATTCTAGTTCTCTGGGTTAATATTTTATATTGGGAAAGACTTGCTATTGATAATTAATGAAATGTAGGTATAAATACATTGAGATTTTAAGCACAGCAGAAATGCATGTACACACAGAATCTACTGTCTTCTAATCAAGACACCACTGCAATTTTACGTGATGTATTCACCATGAACTATGTTTTGTACTCCTGGTGCTGAATTGCACAATTGGTGATTTAGCACTAAAAACCAAGGAAGGACTCTCAGATGAGGAGGAAGAAGGAGAGAGAGGGGAAAAAATCAGTGAAATTATTTTCCATCAGAAAATATTTTTTCTTTGGACTCACAGTATCTCACATAGGTATGGTGACTGCCTACATTGAGAAAGTCGAAAAGAAGTGTTTCACTTTCTCTTCTTGTTTTGACTTCATCACTATGATTTATATTCCATGTAATATATTACAGGATAACATTTTGATCTTGTGTTTTATTTTTAAAATGTGTGAAAAATAAGTTTCTGTGAGATGCAATTATTTTTTTTTTTTTTGGCATTTTGGTTTCAAGTCAAGGTATCGTTTCAATTGAGTTAGAAGTTCAGTTTCCAGATGAGGTCTGTCTACCATCTAGCCACTTTGATTTTTTAAAAATATTACATTAAAAAGTTGAGTTGTGCAATTCTGCAAAAAAAATATTGTCTAGGAATACAATGCAGTTGATGAAGAAACACAGCCTTCGTTCATCTTAGACTGGAGCGGTAGGCTAACTGCTTTTAGTAAAGAAGTGCACTTCTTGTTTTCTATTGAAGAAAAAAAAACAGTCCTCCTCCTTTTCTACTTTCATATTTCAGAGCTCATATTGATTTATTTTCATAAAATATATGTTTGCATAGAATGTACATTTACAAGGGTAGCAGAATATCAAATGCAAGTTGAGATGTCAAAAATATAGTGGGAAGATCTTGTGGATAAAACAATAGCTGGGTCTTTAAAATGCATAAAAATAAAAGTGTGGCTCCAAAAACTACACCTGTGCTAGTTGTTTGTGTGAAAACAAAGAAAAGTGTTCCTGCCCTGATCAGTTCTTTAAACAGACGGTCTATTAACATTTGCTCATGCAATCATGCAGTGACAGCTCTCCGAGGATATTTTCATGTGGACATTTGTCCTTAGACTGTATTAAAAGTCAGTGATTTTTCCCCACCAGTGTGAGGTATCCTAAGTAAACATGAGTTCTTATATCATCAACGTGTGAGTCCTTAACCATTTTCAGTTTGATGCCTGTGATTAATGCATCATGTTTACTAATATATAGTTGCCTGGTGTTGTGTGGAACTCTTCAAGGTTTTTCTAGCTCATGCAGAAGGGGGTTGCTTTATGTAAAATCTCTTTGAGTTGTTGGGATATTTTTAAGAAGCCCAGTTGTCTTTAATAGTTAATAAAATGAAGTAAAATGAAATATCTCAGTTCAACTGGCATCAGTATTTTGAAGATATAATGCATGATGTCAAATTATTGAAAAATCTTGCTGCATTTTTTCACATTCCTCTTTATTTCTAAATGCTGTTAGAAAGGAAATTTTAAAATGGAAAATATTGATTATATAGCAGTGTAAGGACAAACAAACCACACACACTGGAAATAGGGGTTTTTTAGATGTATGCAACTGAGAATGTTTGCATCCTACAGCTTCTATCATCATGTATGCAGGTTCTTTCCAGTGGGAATAGGGGGTATATGTAAAAGCCGTGTATATTTACTTGGTGTTGTATTTGTCATATATATTAACTACTTATTTTTACATTACTGCTTTTGCAGAAAAAAAATCAAAGTTTCTGATCGGCCACTCTCTTTTTTGCAGTGTCTTCTATTTTTACTGTACCGAATGTAAAATTACAGACAGAGACTGGAGAAAGCATGAGAGTCTTTGGAAAAAACAGTACTTATGGCAAAGGTGTATCAAACAGCAAACATTGAAGAATACCGATTTTCACAAGTGATAATGCAGGTAAGACATAATTATTGGAACGTATATCTTTGAAAAAACTCTTTATTTTAGTTCTCTCTAGAGAAACAAAACATAAAATTCAACTGCATTTTTCTTAAATTGCTCATGGTCAGGTAGATGATCTGGTTTTGCAGTGTACGTGGTCAATGGGAGTGTAAGCACCTGACCTCGTAGGCAGGCTCAGTGTCACTGACAGGTTGAAAATGTTGCAGAAGTTAGTGCCAGCAGATTAAACGCTAGGTTGCCTTTAATTTGGACTGATTTTTTTTTTCCCTTGGTAAGATATGGTGAGATAAAATATCTGTTGCCAGTTCTGTTGTTAAACTTTGGGGCAAAGACAATTATGATTAATTTAGTAGGTTTGGTAGCGTTCATAGTAGAAGGATGTTCTTGATGGAGACAAAGGTGCTGTCATGTTAATGAATACGATCTATATCGCTGGATTTTATCTATATCACTGGATCTACTACAACTGGTTTTGTTCTTGGATGACTTTCATTCAATACCCCATCTTTTTAACCCTAGTTATTCAGCAGTGAAGTAGTGTGTAATATGACTTCAGGTATTCTAGGAGTAGAACAGAACCTGGGGAGAACAGGTGAGCAGAGAGGCTACTTCACAACTTAAAGTAAGGGAATGGTGATTATTGTATCACGGCATTAACTCTCTTCTCACCATATGCATCACCCCAGTGTTTAGTGGGATTTACCACTTGACAGACTCTTCCAGATTAGCAGTATCCTCTTATATAGCTGATTTGCTTATTGTACTTCTGTAAGTAGTTTCATACTCATAGTGTTTCACAAAATACCAAAAATGCAGATTAATTTCATTCAAAAACCTAGGTGTGCCTTTTTTTTTTCTGAAGTCATGCTTGCTTTTGCATGTTGAGTCCATTATAGCAGCTTGTTATGGAGGTTCTAGGAGTTGAGAAAATGCACACGCTGCTCGTGTACCTATTCAAAGATATAGTATGATATATGTAGTTGATACTCTTATTGTCTATCTTTAGCTAAATCTGTTTGTTAGAGTATCAGATACAACTTTTTCTAATTAATTATATTCCGTTTTACTCTTGTATGTTTATGTGCAATATTTTTTTAACCCTGTAATGTTAAGGAGGCTGTTTGCCTGACAAGCAGCAACTACTGAAACACTGAAATGAGTAGATTTTGATCTTGACAGCCTGCCCCAATTTTTGCACATGCTCTTCGCCAACAAACCATTTAAGATTTTCTAATGTCAGAAATGAGGCTGCCTCAGAGCAGTCTGTTTACATCTTTATTGACAAGCTAATCCCTACTTTTTCCTGGGGCCGTGTCCCTGCAGACATCTCTCCAGCCTTGTCTGTTCTAACGTGACATATCATCCATCTAAAGTAAATTTAGAATGTGCCCATCTGTGCTAAAGACCTTTTCTTTCTAAGCTGAAGTACAGAATCTCATTTCTCGTGTACAGAATCTCCTTTCTGTTGCTTCCAAACAAATGTAATTTTTCATTTATACAATATGCAATAGAAAGTTTGTATTTGCAAAAGAGCATGTAAAATATCGCAAAAGATAACTGTTTGATCATTCTCACTGAATATCTATTTAAACAGATACAGATGACTTTTTTAAATGTTACGTGTAAGCAGAGAGAACCATGTGTACCTTTGCTATAATGGCTGTACAGTTGTGGCTACTCAACCACAGCTTTAATACAGAATAGCTCCTTTCACTGTGTAAGATCTGGAGGCACTTAACAAATGTTGTGACACGTGTACATTATTGATTACTGTTTTCCATTATGGCTTGGGATTTTTTTGTGTTAGGTGCTTACAGTGCAATAAAATATCAGTTGTTCGATGTAGTATTTGACTTATAAGATGGGGAGCAGCAGTACCAAACAAAAGTCCTCTTACTTCTACAATGTAGAGAACTGACGATCAATGAGTTTAAACTAGAATGGCATGGGAGGCAAAAGAAATATGGACCTTGGGTGATGAATTGTTAGGATGAGTAGAAACCTTTAAAAGGATGAGACCACCAAGCAAGAGAAAGTAAGAGTGGTACGGAGAGTGAAAGGAGGTGGGGGAAAGAAGACTGCCGTTTTGATAATGTGAAAAGGAGGTTTGGTGACGGCTTAATCTGAATAGCAGGTGGCTGTGATTTTAAGCAGTAGAGTGGTGTCTGACAGGTAGAACATTCAATCAGTAAAACAGATGAGTTAGGACATGAGTGAGTTCTAGCAGAGGACTAGAGTTGCAGTAAGCAGGGTAGTAGCATTAAGGAATGGGTATTTATTATGAGATATTCAGTTAAAGTCTCCATTCACAAGGCTCCATGAAGCAAAAAGGTGCATGAAAAGCAAAAGGGAAGATGACAGTAGCTCTCCAGGGCCATGAAGTTAACAGACTTAGAGCGAGACGAGTAGAGTTAGAGGGGTGGAAGAAAGCAGAACTACCTGTTAAATTGTCAGTGAGAATGGTCGCATAATATCACAGCTAGTGTGGATAAAGGAAAATTAAAAGGTACCAATATTGCAAGGAATTAGATCAGGTTATGAAAAAAATAGAGGCAAACAAATAGTTATAGCTCGTCTCCTAGACAAGGCAGGCACATATATGTTTTACCTATCTTCTTGAATTGACTTTATGGATATATAGGGGTTGGAATTTTGTAGTATTCCAATATATATCAGTAAGCTGTGAAAGAGAAAAATTTGCAGATAGTTGCTCTCTGATTCCTCTGGGGGGGTGTGTGTGTTTCTATTTTTTATATATTTTATATATTTTTATACATTTATACATTATAAAGGTATTTATTAGAAGACATGCACACAAAAAAAAAAGCAAATGAAGAAACCACTTTCAACCTCCTCCAGAACGTTGATGGTGTGGAAAGAAATTCCTTTTCTCAGGGTAGAATAGGAAGTACAATTGAGAGCACCAACAAAGAAACTCTCCCAAATCTTGGTGTGATAATTTAACAAAATTGTGGCCTCCTGTTTTCTCTCTACACATTTGCTAGAAGATAACAGTGCACCCACTGCTTTAAATCCACCTTTCTTTAGGGTTTGGAAAACGAAGGGGTAGGGCTTTGCCCAGGGATGTCTGAGATATGAGCAAACATCATCCTCTGCCAGCATTGGAAACAGTAATGTCTGGCAGGTTGGTGAAGGAGAGGAGCTAAAGGCAGTAACTTTCATAAATGGCTCCGTCATCATTTGTTAGAGCTGGCCTGCTGACCTCAAAAATAGCTGCAAGGAGCAACTGGAGAAACTGGTGCATCCCTGAGAATTTGTACTGTCTAAAATATTGTAGTGCTCCAGGTGCTTGACTGCAGCAGAGTTGCTTACAAATCCAAAAAACTGCTTGAAATAGCAGTAACCTAGGACGTGTTTCTGAAAACCTAGATAAGGGTTTCCATGTCAGACATGGACTACTGATAGGGCCCTTGTGGACTACACTGTGTCATTGTAATGGACTCCAAGAGGGAGAAAACATGTTATTTCAGTGCCCACAGGGAAAGAGCTGACATTTGAAGTTACCAAGGTCTTTTTGAGACTGCTCCCTACTGGAGAAAATTGACAAATATGTGGTAATGACCTCCATTTCACAAAGAAGAATCTGTTAACTGTGAATTAGATGGGACCTTTGGGGGAGAAAGGAAAGATATCTTTTGGGCATATCCAAGCATCTTTAAAGCTTTGTGATAAAGGACAATATTTTTATTTTGTGCCTGATGGTTTTCAATGGTATTTTGTTTCCCTGTGGGCAGGAAGCATCTCTGTGGAAGCATCCCCCATTCCTCAGTGCTACACATACTGTTGAGATATATTGTATATATTATATTCACCCATCTCTGCAGCTATTTTATTGAGGCATGAATAGACCGTAAGAAACTCTAGAGATGCTTTTTCCTTTGGCCAGTAGAATACGTGGGTGCACCTTGTTCTTCACTGGAGAAGGATGAGTCAAATTGTAATTGAAAAGACAAGGCATTACCTGATATCAGATAGCACACAATGTTTTCTTGTGGTGATTAATAATCCCCAGTTCCCATTGGTGGACCGGAGACACGAGATGTGCTTCTAGCCTATTGTCTGCTTTGCGGAGCTGTCAGGGACAGCTTCATTCAGGATGGTAACACCATATGCTTTTAAAGCATTTAACCTGTATTACCATAATGAGATCCCATGGCTTTCTAAATCTCTTTGACAATTCACTGGAGCAAAACAAAAAGTGGTCTTTATTTGTATTGCTTCACCACATGCACGTGCATCCAAGCAATCCTGAATTTCAATTGCAGGATGCTGAGTTCTTTCTTCTGTGTCCTTTTAAGGCAGCAACTGCCACCAGCCCAGCCAATCGAAGGGACGATGGCGTCATTCAGGTCAGCTCAGCTATGTGAAACAGAATAAAGCTGAAGAGGTGACAGTTACCACTATAATGATAAAAAGTGCTAGTTACTGATTTGGATGCTTCTTACAAAGGATGTTCAGCAGCACAGAATTGTTATGTAAAATTACCTTTTTCTCTTGCTAGCCAGAGAGGTGACTGTTGTTGCATCTCCATCCAAATAATTTCAACTATGTTTGTCATCTTCAGTTTTACATTTACAGCTTATGTAAGAGTGCCTCTTTGGCACTGCTACGTGGGAACATAATTTTTGCCTGCTTTGCCCTTGTAGAGCTGCAGGGAAGCTATAGTCCAGCAGTGTCTGTGTCCAGCAGCCAGTACTGAAAAGTCATTCTCATTCACTACTCCCCTGCATTTCCTCTGTCCTGGGTATCCCAGTCTTGCCGAACCTGTGGTGGAAGACCATAACCTGTGCTTCTAAGTCTTCATCTCTCCAGCTTCAGGGGATAAAACTGTAGTAAATCCAGAGGTCTGCATAAAAGGAAATTCTGGGCTGAGTTACTGTATGTCAGCCAGATTTTGTCATTGTTGATTTAATCTAAAGCTGAAAGTAGCCAGTAGTGCTTTATAGGTGTGAGATCTTGAAATTCACTGTAAACCCTGCTTTGGAGAGAAAAGCAGAGTTATTAACTGCAGAGCAGTTAACAGTTTCATTTTTTAAATACACTTCTGGTTTTTTAACAGATGTGTACAAACAGACATTGTGCTGCTGCAGTTGAAAAGATGGAGGCCTAAGCCTTGAAGATGGGTGGTTTAAATTTCTCCTGCATCTTTTAGTGCCAGACAATGTCTACACATGAATGTTGAGGGTCAGTTTAATTATTTAACTAATACTGGATTTGCATAAATTGCCTTTCGTGAAAAGGCTAATAAGATGCAGTTCTGGTAGGCAGCTGAAAGCAATTTGGATTTGAGTCCAGTAATGACAGCACTAAACAGAATTGAAATTGTAACATCAATTTGGAAAATGTTACGTTAGTATTAAACTGTGAAAGATAACTGCAGGATCCAAGATATTTTGTGGCTCTCTAATACTTTTAGTGCCATTATTTTCATATGTTAACAACATAATGGTTTTATGAGACTGTTCCAGTTGTGCTTTACATAATATCAAAGAATAAGATGACCACACTGATAGAATATGCCCTAAATTTGACACACAAGGCAAAAACTCCAGGCATTGGACTACATTCTCTTGTTGATAGCTAAGAATTTATTATCTTGTTCCTAAAGACTAAAATAAGTTATAGACTGAATTTTGCCATATCCAACCAATTCAATCATAAAGGAAAGTCCACTGGATTCAGTAGACCATACACAGAGGGTGAAATGGACTGAGCAAAGAATTGGCCAGTGAGAGGCTGTCTTCATATAAAACCCCCATCTCCCTTAAGCAACACGCGGTGGCTGAGGATGGAGCAACCATCCATACAGGCATCCATCAGGTCCCACAGTATGCCACAGGGATAGAATCATACATCGATTTGGGTTGGAAGATCATTGTGTTCCAACCCCCCTGTCCTGGGCAGGGACACCTCCCACCAGACCAGGTTGCTCAAAGCCCCATCCAACCTGGCCTTGAACACTCCCAGGGATCGGGGCATCCACAACTTCCCTGGGCAACCTGTTCCAGTGCTTCACCACACTCACAGTAAAGAATTTCCTCCTCATATCTAATCTAAATCTACCCTTTTTCCTATTCCCCCTTGTCCTATCGCTACACTCCCTGATAAAAAGTCCCTCCCCATCTCTTCTGTAGGCCATCTTTAGGTACTGGAAGGCAGTCATAAAGTCTCTGCAGAGTCTTCTTTTCTCCAGGCTGAACAAACCCAACTCTCTCGGCCTGTCTTCATAGGAGAGGTACTCCAGCCCTCTGATCATCTTTGTGGCCCTCCCCTGGACTTGCTCCATCCAAGCTGAGGCCTGCAGCTTCTTTTGTTGCGGGCCCCAGAGCTGGATGCAGAAGTCCAGGTGGGATCTCATGAGAGTGGAGTAGAGGGGCAGAATCACCTCCCTGGACCCGCTAGCCATGCTTCTTTTGATGCACCCCAGGATGCATTTGGCTTTCTGGGCTGTGAGCATACATTGCCAGCTCATGTTGAGCTTCTCATCCTCCAGCACCCCCAAGTCCTTCTCAGGGCTGCTCTCAATCCATTTTCCACCCAGACTATATTTGTGCTTGGGATTGCCCTAACCCATGTGGAGGACCTTGCACTTGGCCTTGTTGAATTTGATGAGGTCTGCACAGGCCCACCTTTCAAGCCTGTCCAGGTCCCTTTGGATGGCATCCCTTCCCTGCACTGTGTTGACCGCACCACACAGCTTGGTGTTGTCAGCAAACTTGCTGAGGGTGCACTTGATCCCACTGTCCATGTCACCGACAAAGATGTTAAACAGCACTGGTCCCAGTACCGACCCTTTTTGCCTGATTTCCTCTTTGCTAGGATGCATTGCTTCTGAGCTTGAAGGAGGTGATCCTTGAATATTAACCAGCTTTCTTGGGTCCATCTCCCCTCCATGGCTTTATCCCATGATACTCTACCAAGCAGATCCCTTAAGAGGCCCAAGTAGTCCAGGGTAGTGAGCTTGCTGTGCGCCCTCCTCACTGCCCCAAGGATCTTGATCTCCACCATGGTCACTGCAGCCAAAGCTGCCCTTGAGCTTCACATTCCCCACCAGCCCCTCCTTGGTGGTGAGAACAAGGTCCAGCATAGCACCTCTCCTCATTGGCTCCTCTATCGTTTAGAGAAGTAAGTTCTCATCAAGGCACTCCAGGAACTTCCTGGATTCCTTATACCCTGCTGTGTTGTCCCTCCACCCCCATGAGGAGAAGAAAGGAGGCAGGACAGAGAGAGGAGGACTTCACATTTATTATTACTTAGTGTGCTTGGTAGGTGTTAGTACTTGGACAAGTACTTTAAACCTCCATGGCTCGGAGAGATTGATATCTTCCTTGCAATTATGTGCTCCATGTTGCTCTGTGTGAAGTTGGTGGCTACATACTTACTGGCATGATTTTTAATTTGCAATGTTTTGTGGCCGAATCAGCTGCAGACGTGGCAGAAGAAAAAGGAAGCATTACTACTGTTATGGATGAAATATTGTCAAGGGACAATAGTGTATTTTCTTGTACCATTGCATAGTCTGGAGCCTATTTTCAGTTCATTTCCAATGCATGATAACTTGCCTTCAGCACTGCAAAGACTCATTTTCAAAAAATTTTTGATGTAGAGGTTTTTAATTTAACAGTCGCTTATGCTATAGGAAAGATAATTAGTGATATTTGCATAAATACGTGTACTCAGTTGCAGATCTGTTTATCTGTCTTTCCAGTTTGTTTGTTCTTAGATTTAGGATCCAGAAGGTGGCATCCTCTGTGCCCGAAGTGCACTGTATTGTATTATTAACATTAGGATAGCAAGCGATTCCCACTAGAGGCTCTTTGTGGTCCATTGATGCTTTAAGAAGTGTGTAGGCATGAAAGGCTGTTTGAGTTGCAGTGGGCCAATAGCCTGGGATGACAGTTGAATGCAGAGAGGACAATGTATAAGTGACAATGACTGGGAGGGAGGAAAGGCGGGTCTAAACTCTCCCTGTTCTCCCATGGACAGTCACCTCTCCTTGAGGATTATTTCCTCATGTGACTCCTCAGTTAGGCTTTGTCCAAGAGGAGAAGTGGAACCACTGAAGGGGAGAAACTGAGGTCTGCAGACAAAGCAGAGGCTTCCAGCGCTGAGACGTGGCCCGTAACCCAGAGAGACAGCAAAGCTAATGAGAAGCATCACCTCTCAGGCATTCAGAATCAACAGAACATTTTGCTTTCAGCCAAATCATAAACAAAAAATGAATTTTTATAATGCCACATACCAGGATTGTTTCTGTGGAGAGCGAGTTTGTGTTGCTATTTTGGGCCTGTAGCTTACATTGCCTGATTCTTTATGAAACAAACTAAACCAGCCACTGCAAAATTGTCTCCGGAGGCAACAGCCATTAAAGTAAATGTGCTCCGAATACTCAGAGTTGCTGCATTTTTAGGCAAGAATCTCCCCACAATAGTTTACAACTCAGTTAATAAAAATACGTTAATTTATTCTGTCCCATAAGCTGATGTGAGGGTGGATGGCTTTCCCACATGCTTCTATTGTTAAATTACTATGAGAAGTCTGAGGAGGAAAACCAAAACCAAAATCAAACCAGGAATAAATATTAAATTCTCCAATAAAAATATATGATATAGAAGAATAACATTGAAACAGTATCTTCAGATATTTTATGAAGTAGAAACAGAATTGGGTATATCCATAATTTTGTGTTCTTGTTATAAATTATTAATGTTGTTGTGGAGCATATGTGTATTTTGAATTAGTAATTATGGGTGATCATTCTCTGCCATTAGTACCTAGCTATTAATTCTGTACAGCCATTTCTGTAACCATATTTTGACATTAATATAAGGACTGATTGTGCATTATATTTTCTGGCATGTATATTGTAACAATACGGTCACAGCATGGTATAAGCCATTTTATTTAAGTTTTCTTCCTGAAATTTTTATTGTACAATTTCTTTTAATACCTCTTCTTGTTCAGTATGTGCATTGCATGTGTATTAAAATCTAGTTAGCTCACAGGCCAGCTGCTAAGTTTGATTAAGAACAAAACTAGTTATCTGAAGGAAAAGAAAACCTAGACAATTAAATCTGTCTGTGAGTGCTTGAAAGATTTAGCAGTAAGTAATCTGTCACATCATAAAGTGAAGAAAATCAAAACAACTGAGTCATTCTCATGACTCTGCTTGGTTTCAGGCATAAAGTCACATCTAGATTATGTAGATACTGTACTTGTTTTATGTATCTGTGTGCAGACACTTGTAAATACAGAGGTGTAAATGTTGCCAGAATTTAAATTAGGTCAAAAATGCTCTTTATGGCTTGCATCAACAACAAAAAATATTCATAATCATCCCTAGGTGAAGATGCTTATTTAATGAGCTTACAACTCCTAATTAATTCTGTAAAGAACACCATTTGGCAGAGCAGAATTATGAGGTTTGCATATTTACGGTGGAAGGGAAAAATATATCTATTTTCTATTTATATGGTAAAATTAATTTGTTCTTCAGAAAATTGCACATCTCAGAGGTATTGCTCTCAAAATGATCTCAGGGTGGAAAGAAATGAGTAATTGCAGCACCAGACATTCAGTTGTGTCCTAATTTCCCCACCAGCTCTTCAGTGTTTCAGCTGCCTCGGAGACTTGAAGAGCTCTCATTAGGTGGCTGCAGAGGCTGCCTGCCTGCATCCTCCATCACTCCCTCACCAGCTTTCTCTCTCGCTCCCCCTCTTTCGCTCTCCCTTTTTTTCCCACCTCCTGCCTCGGGAGTGACTGTGAAGATCATTTGCTGACATGATTGGCAGGTTAGAGGATTCGATCAGATGAGTTCCTCTTAGTGCAGGTCAAAAAGGCTAGTTAGCAGGAGCTGTCGAAAAATGCCAGCAGCATTCGAAATGGGAAATGTCATGACTTCGAGGCAGGGGGTGCCACCTGAAACAGAAAGCCCCCAGCTCATTAGCAAGTTACAGGATGCAAGCTTAACTGGAGGGAACAGAGGAGGAAAGATAATACCCAATAGGGAAAATTATTGTGAAGTGGAATTGATTTAATGTATAATTTGTTTATCACTAGAGGGGACAAATGCTGTCCTCCTGACATGTGCGGAGGAGTGTGGACTATGAATGAAGCAACTTAGCATAATCTCCAGGTTGAGCTCTGGATTTAAAGAATGCCAACTTCTTTCTTCCCAACTGTGGAAATGATCAGGTCATGTTGTATTAATTAAACCTGACATACTCTCAAATGGTTTATCTGGCCAATTTTAGCAATTTAACAGAATGTGGTAGATATGAGCTGCATTCATTATTAACATGGGGCAGTGTTTTGCTTTTGGGATGCAGTAGAGTTGAGGGTTTTTTGCAAGCTACTGTTGTAAAAAGACATGTTTCTGTTGCAAGTTGAATTATAACAGAGCCCATTTTTAATGCCTAGTCAGACTGTGTAAAATCAGAATGCAATTCCAGTTGCATGCTACGAGTTCATTTCCAGGAAAGACTACATACCCTTAGAAAGTATGGATTTAAAAATAAATAAAGCGTTTAGGTTTAGAGTATAAAATTTAATCTGAAATGAAGACTACAGGGTCTGCTGCCTGTCACAGACTTAAAGAATGCTTATTTAAACTATCAGCATTACAAAATGCTTAGTCTTCTCCAAGACATACTGTAGCAGTAAAATTGCAGGCAAGCTCTTCATCCCAGGCAGTTTAGCTAGCCCCTGGCTGTTAACGTTGCTAACTATTCATTTGCTTCACTATTCTGTATTTTCATATAAAAAGCATATTGCATATCAATAGAAATGAACTGCGTAGATTTTTTTTCTCCCCATAGTTTTTTTCAGAAATGTTAAAAAAATAAGATGGGATCATGGTGTCTTCCGGAGTCTTTTTTCATGGTATCCTTTTGAATCTTTGAGTCTAGCTCTGCTTCTCCTGAAGACAATGGGAGAATGCCATAGATTTCAATGGGAGTAGGGCTGGCTCCCTTATCAGAGCTGATGTAGACACAACAATACCATCTCAGGCTGAGTAAATGAGATTTAAAGGCTGCAAGCTGTTCCTGAAGAACTATTTTTCAAACTGTATTTCTTCTTGTTAAGGAATGTTGACTTCAATATATTTAATGTGTACTTCTCAGAAGTTTGCAGCTTATGCTTAAGCAGTCTCTTGGTTGAATGCTGAGGAATGTTAGCTTAGTGTTCAGATCTTTGACAATTTTTTTTCAGCTTTCATTTTCTTCCATCCATCAAAGTTTTTAAGTTGGTAATGGAGTAGCCAGGGTTTGCTTTATTGGGTAACCACAGGCTATTGAATTTCCCTTTCTCCACATAACGTGAATCAGAATCACACTTTTTTAAAAGGACTTTCTTAATCAAAATATTTGTACTGAGACTAACAGTTGAGTGTTTTCTGTTTTGTATTTCATATATAAAGCTCAACATAGTCTTCTAGTTTGCCAAAAAACAAGAGTTACCAAAGCACTGTAAACACAGGCATTCTTTACCTTTCAGATAACTTTTTAGTGTAAAGTTCTTTCAGATAGACACTGTGAATACTGGCTGCCTACTCTCTGCTAATGAATGCACAGGCTCAGTCCTTTGCAAAATTCAGTAAAGACAGCAGAACATCCAAATTAAAAATCTCCTCTCTGCAGATCCCATGGGAGAATTTTCCCCACCTTGGGTAGCTCTGCAGTTGCCCAACTACTATTTAAGTAAAAAATTGGAAATTAGTTTGAAAAGCTCAGGAGGTATTCACTGCTCAATGTCTGCTCTGGTGCTTTGTTTGGGGAAGTGATACACATTTAAATTATTTGAATGGAGTTTGAACATTAAACTTTTGTTGCGAAAAGAGAGCAAGCTCTCTGGGAAATCTCCAAGTGCATTACCTCAATGGAGTAAAATCAAGGACCAATAAGCACTGGACAGACCTGCTAGACTTTAACCCTGAGATATATTTGAGAGACCTGTGCGTCTCATCATGTCTATCTGCACCTAGCAGCTGCTGCTTGGACAGGAGCAGAAGGATGTTTTGGCTACAAAGTCAGGCAAGCGCAAATAAGTCTTTCCTAGGACTGTGTGGCACAGATCAGTGACCTGTGCGTGTCCTAGGTTCGTGACCAAAGAAGTTATCACTCAGAATTAGAAGAAAATAGTTAAGCAACTAATATTTTCAACATATCTACATTTTCTGGCAAGTAGAAGAAGTGCAACCTGAAACAGAAGAAGGAATTTAACCATCTCTCATAATTTCTTCTTTTAACCAGACAACTTGCAGTTTTTCCAAATGGACTCGGTGTTTACTTAGCTTCTAGGAACTTCATAATCCAAATGAAGAATAGTAGCCAGGAAGGAATTAGTAAATGGCTTATGTCCTTCCAACTCACTGTTCCTGCAGTTGTTTGTCATTCACGCAAATCCTGACTTTTCTGTCTGAAGTGAATCCTGTTTTGTTCCTTGACTCTCTAGGGAAGATCAAGCAAGAGCACTGAGTGAGAGAATTGCATATTCATCATCTGATTTGTAAATCTCTTCTTTTCTCTCCCAAATTTCTGAGAAATCACTGGAACTTGCTAGTGTGCATTCTGTGAGGTTGCCCATCTTTGTTAATCACTTTTCAGCCAGCAAGAAGCTCTAACACATAGACCATATTCAGTGTCAGTTACTCCTTTTATCATTACTTGTGTGTAAAAACACTTGCTGTTTAAATTGCCTATGTCTCTTTTTGAGAGGGGTGGATGTGTAGCAAATGTTGGAAAAATCCAGTGAGGCTTGACGTCATCTTAACAGCTCTATGCAACATGAGCAGCTGTTGATGAAATGTGATTCAATCAGTAGCATTTCAACTCATTTTGTGTATTATATTTCAAATTAAATAGGGCAGTATAAAACAATCCACAAGTTGAACCTAGGACTGGGCCATGTCATTTTTTTAGTATGTGTCTGTAGTCTTTGACTTTGATATCACTTTTTAATCTTCTTTTCCATCTTTGTTAACCATGGGTTGCAGTAAACTAATATCTCTCTCAAAATCATTTGATAAGACTTTGCCTCACCACTTTATTTTCTATCTTTTTTTTTTTTTAAACTAAGTCCTACCTTCACATTAAATATACCACAAGCTATTTACATATATTACTAAATCTTAAAGGAGATATGTTTAGATAGAGTGATGCACGTTGAAGAAAACTTGACCCGGTCAAAATCCTTGACCAGGAACTTTATGCATAAGTCTTGATTTTGATTTTCTTAGTAAATAGAGAGTTGCTTTTGGATCATTAGTCCATTCCATATTTCCTCAGAGAATTTAAAACACTGAGATTCTGAATTTTCAAGTCCTGGACTTGCTTTTTTGTGTAGGCTGTACTCCTCACTCCCCAAAATCACCTCCAAACTTAACAGTTTTCTGTTCCAGCTTGTGGGATACTGAAAGAGGGAATGTTACTAATAAGCCAGAGCATCGCTTATGTCACCAGACAGCAAAACATAGTCCTCTCTCCTTCTGCCAGACTCCTAAATGCAGGGGAGAGAAACTGCAGCACACCGGGGAATTAGAAAGATGTTTGAAATGTGCCTCAATGGAGCAGAGTGATTCTGTGAGTTACTGTTGAAGTCAGAGAGTAAATGCAGCTCAGTCTGAATACATGGGTCCTTATAAAGCATAGGAAGTAGAAGAACATCTCCAGCTGCAGGACTGGAGGAAGCAGTGCAGCGCAGGAGCAGCTGGAACACTGCAGGAAGAAAAAGTGGAGCTCCACAAGGTGAAATCTGCAAAGCTTCTTATCTATGTGATATTTCTCACTTACTTTGTAGGCATGAAATAAGCATAGTTTCTTTCTAACATTGTGGAAGCATCAAAATTTTCAGCTCCTGTCTATTGAGAGAACTTTTAGCAGATGTTCTGAATTTCTGTTGTTATTCTGTTATCTGTTGTTATATGTTCTGTTGTTTCTGTTTGTTGTGATCGCAATAACGCACAGAAGTTAAACAAACAATTCCCTCCCTAAGAAAACAAAAATCCCAGACCATGATGATAAAATAGTTGATCATCTTGATTTGAATACCATATTCAATTACTTTCCATTAAGATTTCCAGCAACATCTTGTTAGCTTGGCTCTTACTCTGTTTTGGCCTGTCATTACAAACTACATTGATCTGCAAATTTGGTAAAGTCTCCAAAAAAATGAAGGGAAAAAGGATTTTGGAAACATTCTACTGAGCTTACTCTTGAACATTAAGATTCATTCTTTAAAAGCTGGTTGTACTCTAGTGTTTGGAGAGCAAAAATTGCAAAGTCTTTTTATTCTAAATTATTCTACAAGTTTAAAGCAAATGTAGTGTAAGGGTATGTGCTAAAGATACGCGCTTCTAAAAAGTGAAAGCAGAATCACAAATATGTGAACATAAGTAAAATGAGTTCATAGAATCATAGAATGCTTAGAGTTGGAAGGGACCTTAAAATCAGCCAATTCCAACCCCCCTGCCCTGGGCAGGGACACCTCCCACCAGACCAGGTTGCTCCAAGGCCCCTCCAGCCTGGCCTTGAACCCCTCCAGGGATGGGGCAGCCACAGCTTCTCTGGGCAACCTGGGCCAGTGTCTCACCACCCTCACAGCAAACAAGTTCTTTCCGGTATCTAATCTAGATCTCCCCTCTTCCAATTTAAAACCCTTACCCCTTGTCCTGTCACTGCACTCCCTGACAAAGAGTCCCTCCCCAGCTCTCCTGTAGCCCCTTCAGATATTGGAAGGCTGCTCTAAGGTCTCCCCAGAGCCTTCTCTTCTCCAGGCTGAACAACCCCAGCTCTCTCAGCCTGTCCTCATAGGAGAGGTGCTCCAGCCCTCTGATCATCTCTAAGTCCCATACTTTCTGAAAGACAGCAGAATTCCAGCAGATGCAAAGTCAGTGAGTAAACAGGGAGTGCCGTCGGCCCGTCATTCATTTAACCTAAAGCAGGAAACAGCTAAGGGCAGGCATGAGGACATATTTTGCCTTTTAAGGTAAATAATCCATGTCGGCTTCCCAAGGCTTTCCATCTCAAGAGCGATAAACGTGTCCTATGTATGTATATAGGGCTGGATGCATCATGCTTTATTCCTGTGAGAACCCCCAGCACATGGAGTGGGAGTCGGTGTGTGGGGAGGCAGGGTGAGCAGTGTGCAAAGTGCATTCCATCTGCATAGCTTTAGAAGATTGTAGATTGGTCAAACACATATACTCTGGTGCTAATGGAAACAGAGATCACTTATCACCATATCTAAGGAATTAGAAATGTATATTCATGGCTCTCTGTTACCCAAATAGGATGTTCATCATTCTACATTAATGACATAGCTTTATTCTACTCATTTCATTTTTCTTTATGTTTTATCCAGCTGAATAGCTCAGTGCTGCCATGGGGTCCTGTATCGTATGGCAGGCTTTGCCTTTTGAACTGCCTACATCACAGTTGTCTGCAGCTCCCTATCTCCACCGTCATTCTTTTTCTTTACTCTAAATGTTTCCAGGGAGGAGAAAAAGAAAGAAAGGAATGATTTGGGGGAAAAAAAAAAAAGAAAAAGAAAAAAAAAAAAGGAGCTGGGGGAAGGGACTGCTGTGGAAAAATAAAAGTTTTAAAGAAAACCAGAATGAATGCTTCACTTGTTGGCTTTTAGCACAATTACCATACCTTAGGAAATATGCAGGGAATAGTTAATTATGACTAAATGAGCTCCTTTTAGAGTTCATGGCAGGCCCCAGCATCCAACTGTCAGTGTTGTGAAAGATACTGAATTGGAAGGCTGGTCTCCCTGTCAGCCGGTAGGATGGTCTGCCGGAGTAAAATAGACAGTGAAAAGATAGCTGGGTTAGAGTAGCCTCAGCAAGGGAAACACGTATGGCATTTGCATACTGCTCCTGCAAAGGGGGTTTAATCCGAAGAAAGGAGGAGATTTTGGTATTGTCAGCCAAGGCTTTGTTCAGTGTGAAGAACAGAAGGCAATCTGATGAAGGGGCCTTTCTAAAGCCCTTCCTCACAGACTGGAGGTTGTTCTAGTAAAGTTATATACTTTGGGATTGTTTACACACTATTGTCTGCCTCAAGATCTTCTAAACTGAAAAACTCAAAGTCTTGCTCTTTGCTAACACAAAAGCTGAGAATTTGTGTGGTAAAAATGACTTGGGCTGCAAAACTGCACAAGTTCTTTTCATTATTTGCACAAAATACCCTAAGATTCTTTTTTTTTGGTGTAGACAAAGTTCCCTGATGCTTCTCGACTGAACTCATATATCACAAAATGTTTTCAAACTAGGAGAAAAACAGGAGAATTATGTTCTCAAAGGGGAGAGAGCACAAAAATCAGATACCCTTCAGGCTTAAGGCAGCCAAATTCTTGCTGCCTCCTCCAAAACAGTTCTTTGTTAAGCAGATAGACAGTTTCCTGCCAACTAAAAACAGTGGTTTAAAATTTAGTTGAGATAAAAGATTGTGCCTCTACTAAGATATTTTCTGCACTTTCTGATATTTTCTTCTCACCTGAAAAATGAGCCAGAAGCCCCAAACTAAATTGCTTTTGTAGATACTCTGTAGCAGACGTAGTCCATTCCTTAGAACTTTTCCAGATAAAATAAGTGATTTGTGTTTCAAAAACAGAATCTATTTAAAAGTGTTGGCAGACAAATTACTCCTCCTTGGAATGACTATACACTTACAGTGCATACTATGACCTTGCAAGGTTTTCACATGGAAGAAAGTGCATCATCTCAGGGACGCGATTAATATTTAGTGAGCAAATAGACCATCTAACAGGATAGCACCTGAAATCATTGGCTTTTGCTTTTGGATGCAGTAAGTTTTCTGTGATCGCTGTAGTCTTAATGATTTTAGTGTCTAATTATTTATGTGGTGCACATAAAGATCTCATTACTTGTGGAAATAGTTTACATAAGACTATAAAATTTTTTCTATAAATATATCTGTACATATTTAGCTCATTTTTTAATGAGCTTTGTAGCTAAAAGTTATTGTAAAGCAACATATATTTTCCGGTCATGCTCTGTGAGTGTAAGGGTCAGCAAAGTCCTTGCTTGAATATAACTTGAATTTTCTATAATAAAAATTAGTACTATCTTTAAGGCTTGGTCCAATTCTGAGAAAGAAGATGAAGCAATATGAAGAATATGAAGTTGGATATATCTGTATGGATATATTTATGTTCACTCTGCAGTTGTTTAATAGTTATAATTAAGGAAAAAATTTGCAATCCTCTTTATATCAACAAATGACTACACATGCAAAGAAATTTGACTCTCATTTGTACAGGCTGTGACTTCTTTGCGGTATTTTTTTTGACCTCAGATACTTCCTTATGCTCACTCAGAGACAGACGTTGGTGTTTCAGCTCAGTTTGTGCTCAGCTATGGTAAATGTGAATCATTAAATATTTAATAATCTATTAGGTTTTTTTACTCCCACATGGTTGGCATAAAACCTCACAGAAACACCAGGCAGAAGCAAGTCTGTGTGGGATGGACTGTAGAGCACCAGGGCACTGCTGGTCCTCAGAACGTTGCTGCAACTTAAAAATCAAGTGCCAGAAAGGGGAGGTGTTTGATGGAAAACACGCTGTCTCTGGTTGCTCACTGAGCATTATCTGCCATCTGGACTCAAGAAAAGCCTGAATGAATTTCAGCATCTCCCTTTCTCTAACACCCTAGAGAAAACTGGAAGGGGAGGTCAAATTTTGGCCAAAACAGGAGCTGAATTGAGGCATCAGCTGGCATTCAATGTGCAGTTCACACCTTCCCTTACTAGTTTAATTTATTCCTTAAAGTGTTTATATTTTTCCAATTGATGTAAGTAGTAGAAAATAAGGTACAGTGTGTTAATGAGGTTTATTTACCAAATGGTATTTACTTCTGGGAAGCATAGCAGTGCTATCCATAAAGTAGTTTTTGACTGCCTGCAGAGACAGACAGACAGCTTGAATCCAACTTGGGTATAATGTAGTGCGCAATTTCAAAACAGTTGCTTATATATTAACAAATAAGTTTTTATTACTTCATAAGAAAGTGATAACATTCTCCTATGGTTCTTACCTCCTCAAGAAAATAAACTCATGTGCCTTTCTCATACGCTGGCCATCTTTGTGCAGCCTTTGCTTGCTATAAGGAACTCATACTCTGAAACACAGTGTTGGGTAAGCAGAGGATGGACCTCAATAGTAATAAACATGTCATTTAAACCTTATAGGAAAGTGAATGTGGTTTATTCAAACATCCCCTCTAAAGAACATGTAATGATAATATTTTAGTAACACAAAGAGGGAGATCTCCTAATGGTCCCTCCCGTTCCTGGGCTCCATTCCCACTGAAAGCAGCAGGATCTGCACGTACAGATCCAGAGGGCTCCTATCTCAAACAGCGTCTAATATGGAGTTGAGCAGTTTTGAAAAATAGGAACCGGGCTCACTCCAACACTTCTAGTTTGTGTGAAGTAATGTTTTCACTTTTCATCTCTTCCTTTTTGTTTTGCGGTAATGGTGCAATCCCTAATTAGAAATTACCCTTTGTTAGCAGTAGCCGACAACGCCTCATCCTGGTTTGCATTTTTCCTGTGAGAAGCGTGTCAGAATTTGGGGGAACTAAATATACTCCTTTGTTGGCGAGCTTGTCAAGCACCGCGCTGTGTTCACTTTCCCACCAGGAAGGTCAGGCTGCTGGGGGGCCGCTCTATTTTCTGAAATGATCCCTACTGTCTGTCCATGCTGTCTGACAGATTGAAACAGTTGTCTGTGTCACTGCTTTCAATGCTTTTTAAATGCCTCACTTTCCATGAAAGACGTAAAATATGTAGGCAATGGGGGGCGGGAGGGAGGGGGAATGTAAAAGGAACTATACTTTCTCCCGTGTAAAGAAGTACTGGGTCTTCTTTTCTAAAGGAAACTTAATTTTGTTTAAAATATGTTTATAAGCTGACTTAGGAAAAAAAAAAAGAGTTGATCTGCAAGAATGGGCAAGTCACAACTTACATAGTCTGTTTCTGAAACCTCATTTTGAAATGAGAATAATAAAATTATTAAACACACACTCATTCAGTAGCTGAAGTGAAATAGTAAGTTTACTTTGTTCACTTTATTTCAGTTTGATATATTTTGATCTGAGGTATGTATAAAGCCTGAAGAAATTGGTAGTGTGTTGAGCCTTCAATACTCTCCAGATAATTGAATTAATTAAATCTTTACCAACATTAACACAACTCCAGTATTTCTTAGACAGTGGTTAATTATTGCATGAACATGGCAAGCTTAAACTAAACAGATGAAAATAGAGTCCTGTGGAATGGGTATTGAGTTTATTCTTTATTCATCTTTGGATAAGGTTTAATTAAAACTGCCTCTCTCCATTGTGGTGAGAATGAATGTGCTTGTTTTCTTAGTGAAAGCCAAATTATTCACTTCAGCCATGGTTCAATAATCAAAGCCTGTGCAAAGTTTTGGGTTATATTGTAGCTGTGGAGATATAATTGCTGCAATTCTCTATGAAGGCTTTATCTTTTTATTACATTTTCTTTCATTTTTTGTAAATTTATTTAGAAAGAAAATTAGAGCATCTGTTTTCTGATTCACCATTTTAATGTGCTTTAAGCAGGGCATTTTTGTAAGCAGAAAGCGAGCTGTTGAAAATAAAATGTAAAATAAAAGATTTTTTTTATAACCAGAATGCAAAAATTCATTGAAAAACAAATCTAAATTCCATTCTTTTAGAGTAATGCACAAAGTAAAATTTAAGCATTTCAAAAGCCGTCCTTATCAACTGTTTAATGTTAATAAAGGAATGGTGATTTCTTTTTATGGTAGTAACAGTAGGGAGGCTATGGTGACTCACCATGTTGGTACAGTGGCTTATTACTCACTGGGCAGAAATTGTTGAAAGAAGTGGTGCTGGCTCATAATGCTAGAAGATGCAACTTTGTAAAGTTGCTAGAGCTACCTAACAGTGTGTATGAAGTGCAAACTGCAGCACCAGTGATATGATGGAGAAAAAAAATCCCTGGAAATCGTGTGGAATTTTGAGCAAGAACAATGGGGTACCACTGAAGGAAAATGAGAAGAGCTTGTGACCAGGTATGCATGCATGCAAGTGTCACAACTTGTCGTTCCTCTTGGAAAGCTGTAGGCTGTAGAATTGGGCTTCAGCTTTTAAGTATAAGCTCCTCTTGCAAATCCACATACATTCCTTGAGAAATGACACAGCCGGTAGGAAATGCATCAGTGTTCATTTAAAAAAAAGTTCACCATTCTCCTTTCATACAATTCTGCAGGTGACTTAGATGAGCCACCAAAAGGTCATCAAGAGTTGGACAACTTTATTTGTATTCTGGTTGCTCATTCAAGCTTGTTTTGGAATGACGTCCTGGCAGAACCTTAGTTTGCTGTCAGACTGATGTTTTCCCACTCATGAAATACTAATTTCATTTTCTATAATTTATTGTAGGCAACTATGACATTGTTCTCTCTTGGGCTCACATTGTCACGAGGGCTTTTCAGACTGGCACAGTGGCTTCGATTTAAGGGAGGAAAAAGTGTTTGCTTCAGGGTTTTTTTGATTCTATGAGTTGTTTCTCTTACAGTGAATTTCACTAATAATAATAAAATTTGGACCATGAGTCAAATCCTTTCCAAAGGAGAAAATAATCTGAGCAGGGTGTCTTTTGAACCATGGAGTTGGACTTAACTGATAGCTCTTCCTCCTTTTAAGTGACAGTCAGTAGCATGCTTGGTGCAGGTCAAATGAATCCAGAGCTATTTGGAGTCACCGGCCAAAAGGATGATCTGCTGTGAAGTCATAGATCTACAGAAATGCATTACCCGTGCTCTGCGTCATGAAGCAGCAGCCCTTGTGTCCCAGGTGACCTCTGTAAAGATTGTGTAAGTGCAGCCTTTTATTTAGATTTTACACTGAAGTAAAGGTTTGCTCTATTTTGTTTCTTGAGATATGGGAACATACCTGGGTCTGGAAGTGGGGGGACACTTGTGTTAGCCTTGCTTTGAGTGTGTGCATATGGTTAGTCCTGGTTTAATGGTGAAAGCTGCATTCTACATTCCTGCTGACAAAGTAGCAGAGTCAACAGAAATCCAAAATATGTTCAATCCGGTTGCCTATGAGATCAGACATTCCCTTTCAGTTTTTTTTCTAAATAGACCTTTGCTATTTTGTGAAATTTATTTTTTTTGGCATAAAGAAACTAAATGTGGCAGAACTTTTACCTGAGTTCCTTTCTGCTGCATTTTGTCTTTCAAAGCACTGGAAGTCTCTTATTCTAGGAAATAAATATCTTAACTATTTTAAAGGCTTTAATGTATTTTTGCATGAATTTCACTCTGTTAGATGTTCTGTATGTTTGTTGCATGTAGAGATTTTTCAGTATTTACTACAATTAGGCCATGGTTCCACAGTCATTGAGATGGGGTCTGTGCTCTCCTCCTTTGCCAGTAGCACAAATTTATTCGGGCTCAGGAATGGATACCTGATCTCATTTGTGGAGAATACAGTGGCTCCATGCTGGTTGCTAGGGAGTTGCCATAAAGCCTGCTGGTTATAAAGGTTAACCCATGTCGTGGTTTCAGCCGAAATCACTGCAACCGGACCGACAGATAGCCCTTCCCCTCCCCCCCAAAAAAGAAAGAGGAGAGGAAGAGATAAGGAGAATCAAAAGTTTAGAATGCACTAAACTACTTTAATGAAGGATTAACATGAAAATAAAATAAAAGGAAAAGAAGAAAATAATGAAATAGATACAGTATATACAAAACCGTATCAAGCTCCCAGGATGACAGTCCCGTCACCAGCAGGCACTGGGGCAGTCCCAGACTGGACTCAGCGACGGATGGGAACTGGGTTCCAGCTCTGGAGTCAGGAACACTTGGATCGGGATCAAAGGCAGATGAACAGACAGGGTCCTCTCTGGACATCGGCCATCACAGGAAGAGACTTGACCCTTTGATCCCTCAGCTTTTATACTGAGCATGGGGCAGATGGGATGGAATACCCCAGTTGGTCAGGTTTGGGTCACCTGTCCTGTCCACTCCTCCCCACAGGTGTGACCCCTCTACCTTTTTCCGTTTCCGACCCTCTAAGGGGCAAATAACGAAAACTGGCTGACCTTGGTCGTTACAGCAATAAGTATAAGCAATGGCCTCTCTGCATACCATTCCTTGGCATTTAGCACAAACATTGGCCTTATCATTCTGGGAACGAGCAGTTTTCCCTGCAATATGCCGTTAATTTCACAGAGGGAGAGGAGGCCTAGCTAAAATGTAAAACTACAGAACACAAAATTGGTTCAGTTTTACCTCAAACCGGGACAACCCATCAGATATTTTTTTTACCAGATTTGAAACAACAGAGTTAGATCGTACTGAGTCAGCATGATTTTCACTTGGTCATAGGAGCTTTAAAGCTGGATTTGTAGACTTGTCATACATATGTCTGTCAATCAGATTTCCCTGAACTTTTAACTGAAAAATTATCTTCTATTACTTGGTTACATTAAAATAATTTTACTGGGTAATTTATTTTTAAATGGTGATAATAATCTTGAATCAGATAGGAAAAATCTGATGTCCTGGAAATAAGAAGGGTTTCTGGCTGGGGTTGCTGAAAAGCTGCTTGTTCAAGAGATTGTAATCTAATCTAAGAGGACTGAAAGATTTGAAAATATCTTCTCTAAATTTGAAGGGTTTGTTCCTTGTTAATTATTTATTAATTCATGTGGGTTAATACCGATTAGCATTTTTGAATATGGGCTATACTGCACTCCAACAACTTCACATATCATCCCTACAGATGTCTTAGTTTAGTGAGATTCTTACACACTTGGCTGATACCAGGCATACACCAAAATGTGTGCCAATGTGTTTATTAAGGAGCCTCCCAGCCCTCCTCCAGTAGCCATTAGGTAAAATGTGCCTTCTGACGGCCAAGACAACAGACTGGATATCATAACTTTTGAATACATTAATTCATTTTGACATAATATGATTTACTTTGGTTTTTTTTTTAAATTATGAGACTCCTTTGAGCTTTTAAAATTGCTACGTAAACAAGAATAATTCTGCTTGCCTCCTTGCTTTTTTATTTGGTGTAAAATCTACAGGAGTGCAAAAAGGTGACTTCCCTAAAAGTATGCCTGTTTATAATTTACAGGGCTACCACAAAGAAATCCTAATGACTTATACATACATGACTATTGCTAACCTGCCTCCAGCCACAACATTTAGATGGTAATAAGTTGATATCTTTATGTTATCAACTACTGCTTGAACCAATTCAATCTCATGTTTTCGTTATAGTTACTATGTCATGATGAACAGCCCTTGTATTTGCTGTCAGCTTCGTTATTTGTTCATCTTAGGAAGTTCTTCGTGATCTGCAGAATGTGGCTGGTAACTTGCCTGAAGTGGGAAATAAGGTTTTGACATTGCAGTATTTAAAAATTCATCATATTTTTGCCTCTAGAACTTTTGGGCTTTCTCTGTATTATGGAAGAACAATCTCATTATTTTGCATTTGTCTTAAGATGTGGCTCCCCTAGCTCAGTTATGCTAAGTACCAAGCAATCATATATTAAATAATATTCTTTCATGCAAAGATCTCAGGGCATGTGTTCAGCTTTGCAGACTGCTACATCCGTCAGCATAAAATCTTATTTTAATCAGGTAACTGGCTGGCCTTTCCACTCAGGATTCATTCTTGCCTTAGATGCTCCAGTCATATTCATTTGTAGATGGGAGTCTTAAGTAATTACTGAATTGCTGTATCTTACAAGAAATTCTAGGTGCCTTATGCAGACAGGTAGGAAAATGGCATGTAATAAATAGAATAGTGCTTTAGGAGAAATGTTAATTAATGCACAATTGCAGACAACCCCATGAATGCATATTCATAATAGAATTCCCATTATTAGGAAGACCTAAAAACTGAGACAGAAGTAAATAAGTAGAATTTATTGAACTGTCTTAACTCTAATTATTTGAACAGTGTGACAAAAATGTAACCAAATGAAGCACTTCCTTGGGGCTAGAAAATACTGCTTCTAGGTCCCCAGTGTAAAGACTCACTTCCTCATCTCCTTCAATGAAAGGAGTCAAGGCCCAAGCCCAGACACTGATGCTGAGAACTGCTGTGATGAGCAGGAGAGGTGGCCGAAGGGAAGAATTCGGTCCATTTCCTGAGAATGCTGTCAGAAATGTTCGTGTATCTATAAACAGTCTGGTAGCCCAGACTGATTTAACTGCTGTGTTGAACAGGCTGTATTCACTGTTTAAATATGTTTGACTTGATCCTCTGAACCAGGAAAGAGTCAGTGAGGCCATTTGAGAAAGCTTTAAGAACCGTAGGCCAGTAACAAAGGAAGATGAGTACAAAGCTTGAGTAAAAACAGAATACACAAGCATACCTCTGATTAACTCATTGCAAGGGTCTCAATTAGAAAGATATTCACTCCACTGTCTCTAGTTTTTATTATTGCGGATACAGAATCATAGAATAGAATCATAGAATGTGTTGGGTTGGAAGGGACCTTTAGAGGTCATCTAGTCCAACCTCCCTGCAGTAAGCAGGGACATCTTTGACTAGATCAGATTGCTCAGAACCTCATCAAACCTGACCTTGAATGTCTCCAAGGATGGGGCTTCCACCGCCTCTCTGGGCAGCCTGTTCCAGTGTCTCACCACCCTCACTGTAAGGAACTTCTTCCTAATGTCTAATCTAAACCTACCCTGCTCTAGTTTAAAACCATTGCCCCTCGTCCTATCGCTACATTCCCTTGCAAACAGTCCCTCCCCAGCTTTCTTGTAGGTCTCCTTCAGGTACTGGAAGGCTGCTATAAGATCTCCCTGGAGCATTTGCTTCTCCAGGCTGAACAACCCCAACTATCTCAGCCTGTTTTCATAGGAGCTCCAGAGCTGGGCACAGTACTCCAGGTGGGGTCTCAGCAGAGCAGAGTAGAGGGGCAGAATCACCTCTCTTGATCTGCTGGCCACTCTTGATGCAACCCAGGATGCAATTGGCCTCCTGGGCTGTGAGTGCACATTGTTGGCTTGTGTCCAGCTTTTCATCCAGCAGTACCCCCAAGTCCTTTTCTGCAGGGCTGCTCTCAATCCCTTCATCCCCCAGCCTGTATTGATAATGAGGATTGTCCCAATCCAAGTGCAGGACTTTGCATTGGCCTTGTTGACCTTTATGAGGTTTGCACAGGCCCACCTCTTTAGCTTGTCCACATCCCTCTGGATGACATCCTGTCCCTCTGGCATGTCAACCACACCACTCAGCTTGGTGTCATCTGCAAACGTGCTGAGGGTGCACTTGACCCTACTCTCTGTATCATTGATAAGGATGTTAAATAGCGCTCATCCCAGTATGATCCCTGACCACTTGTCACCCCTCTCCATCTGGGCATCAAGCCATTGAGCACTACCATTTAGATGCAATCCTCCAGCTAGTTCCTTATCCACTGTACAGTCCACCTATCAAATCCATATGTCTCCAACTTAGAGAGAAGGATGTTATGGGGGACTGTGTCAAAGGCCTTGCAGAAATCCAGATAGATGATACCCATTGCTCTTCCCTTGTCCACTGATGTAGTCACTGATGTAGTAGATATTCCAGTCTTTATCTCTGAATATATGTGATGGGCAGCTGAGCAGTAAGATAATCCTAAAAAGCTTTCAAATTGAGGATGCCTCAGCTAAGTTTGAGGTTTTTCCCCCAGAAGATACCTTGCTTGGTAGTCAGATTGAGCAGTAGCCATGCCAGTTATGCACAGAGCATTGCTACACAAAAAAAACCCAAAAAAAAAACCCCCAAAAAACCCCAATCAAACAAAACAAGTAAAAGAAAGATCCCATTCAAGGGAAGATGCATTCATTCGGGTAATTCAGGGAAGAGCTGGATAGTTCAAAATGAGCTGGCATGTGGGGACTATCATGATGTTGTGGAGCATGCCATGCAGCTATCTCTGATTACCATCACCCATCACAAAGCAGCAGAATCTATTACAGATAAGCAAATAAAATGAGAGGAAAAGGCATAGAAAGGAAAATGACTTTGTGATAAATTCGGATGCAGAGTAGGCCTTGCCAAAGGAAGGAGGCAAAACTGCTCTCAAATTCGGAAGAGAAGGTAGGTATCCAACACATTGTGGAGGGTGCTTGACAAAGGACTTCTTAAAAGACAAGGCTACATAGTTTACTGTTCCAGGCAACTTACTGTACAGATTTTCTAAGCGATTTGGCATTAAAGGGATTCAAAAGGTTGTTTCTCTGAGTATAAACAAACTATGCTCTTGAACAAACCTTGAAACCTTTCACTAATTTTTAATGGTCCTCAAGCCAAGAACTGACACCCCCCCGTCCCCCACCAGATCTGCAGATACCATTTTCTTAATGAATCCAGAAGTGGGAGTTGAACGTTTCCTTTGGGTTTTATACAATCTCTCATCATCCCAAGGAAATCAAGTACTTTAAGTGAAGAATCAAATCTCAAAGCACTGCATGAGTAAATGAAATTTCTTTTGCACACTAGGGACCTTTTCATCATAGTTTTGTGTTTCAGGGGATTTCACAACATTTACTTGAGGGAAACAAATATTCAAATCCCAGTCAGACCAGAATAGAGGAAATATGCCAGGTTCAATTACCACTGGAGTTATCAGCCTATGAGATTTTTTCCATTTGTATCTTCACCATCTTTTTCATGAAGTTCTGTATAAACTGTTCCTGGGATATGGGAGCACAGAAGGGGAGTGACCACTTTGAAACTAATCAGAAGAAAGGATCTGCTAGAAGTCTCGGAAGGTGCTGGAATCCCGAGCAGCACGTTTCAGATGAAGTCTAATACTGATGATTTTTGAAATCTTCATTCCTATGAATTTTCTGGATGTTAAAATCATCTGCATGTGCAGATACAGATAGTCTATCTTTTTTGAACATAGAGAATTTGCAAGAACCATTTACCTATTTTTTTATTATTCTTTTGGATTAGATGAAATACATTAAAAGTGTAGTTTACTACGTGGTGTTGAATGTTATTCACACTCAAAGAATAAGAGGAGACAATTTATTATTCCGTAAAACCAAAATCAAATTAGAAGAAAAGTCTTCTGAGATATTTTATATATATAGAAATGCCACAAGAGAAGTGGTGACATCCCTGGATATGTAATGTCTATGGATGATGATGGCCAAAGAATAAATTAGGCAGTATGGACTGTATTTTCTGTGGTTCCTCTGTTTTGTGCAGCTGATGCAATGTAACAGTATTTTACTCACTGTGGCATGGATTATAGATTTTCTGGCTATTTGCAGCTCTGCATAATCTGCTGACTGCATGTGGTATGTGTATAGCTTTGACATTTTCAAATAAGTAGTATTCTAGATTCTGTGTAGCTTCAGGGGCTGCTGATATATTTTATCTATTTGTCCTTGGGGATTGATAGATGGGAATGTGATTAGCTCCCATGCTTATTAGCTCTTGTGCTAAACCTGCCCCCAGTCTCTAACATTTTTGGAATACCCTGTCTACAAGATATTGCAGCCAACTGAAGTGTATTATGTCCTTGTTTCTGAGATATACTGTGTCATTGTTTCTGAAGTACTGCTGAGTACTGTAGTATTGGTTATCCTGTTTTCTTTCCTCCTCTTTCCTACCTGCTGTGGTTTCCTCTGGTAGCTGCAGTGGACTTTTTCTCTGTCTCAAGCTCGGTCTCTGGACACAAAGAGAAATGCATTGGGAGAAAAAGTTGACAGTTGAAAATTGCAAAGAATGTTTCTACTCAACATTTTTTTTTGCCTTTGCTGAATATAATGGGATGCAGATTTTTACTAAAAGAATACAAGGGTTGAATTAAATCACTGATATTGCCTGCTTTAAAGAGATTTAAAAAAGTCATCTCAGGAAATCAGCTGTGCAGTGCAGTGGCAAGGTATACCCGGTCTCCATTTGTGTAAGATGAGTTCTGATTCTTCTCACACTTACTGCAGGACAGGGAGGAAAAGCTCTACTAAAGTCAGTGAAATTGCACCAGTTTAAAAATAACATGAGGTGAGAAAAGAATCAAGCCCCAGGGTGTTTCAAAGCTACGTGCTGAATCACTGAATCATAGAAAATAGGGCAGGAAGAGCCTTGAGAGGTCATCTAGTCTATCCTGCTTTCCCCAAGGCAGGATTGGCTGTATCTGTGTCATTCTGATAGATGTTTGACTAAATTGTTTTTAAAAACATCCAGTAATAGAGATTCTA
The DNA here is from genome assembly GCA_033628505.1 of Tringa tobata. Lineage (NCBI taxonomy): Eukaryota > Metazoa > Chordata > Aves > Charadriiformes > Scolopacidae > Tringa > Tringa tobata. The sequence goes on from JAHREE010000146.1 coordinate 1,335,050, forward strand.
CCACCTCCTCTGGGCAGCCTGTTCCAGAGCTTTGTTGTCCTTACTGTTAGACATGAAGAGAGGCTTTCCGAGCTTGCCTGCTGCAGCTGCAGTTTGAGTCCATAGTTACTTCTGTTTACTTCAGACATGAAGAACAGTTGAATTTGAGAAAGCCATTTTAAATACACAAATATTTCAGTGTTACAATCTGTAGATTACAAAGCAACATATTTTTTTTTTTCAGTCTTGGTATTTTGGCTTTTTGAATGCTGTAGGTGAGAGGTTGAGGACAAACGTTTGTTTGGGCTTTAGGAGAGAAAGATAGACTGACAAAGTTAAAATGAAGAGGCAAATTCCCACCCAGCAGTGAGATGATGACTTTCTTTGGACAAGTGAGTGGAGGCTCTTCCAGTAGAAGAAATGATTTAAGAATGTAGACCTACAGTAAAACCAAGGGTGTTTATATCAGGAAAGAATATGACCTTAGGGCTTTTATCGAACAACTTGAATAGGGTAAAATTGTCTGTAGGATTATATTCAATTCTGCTCTAAATCCCTCTCTGATGGCTGTCCTCTAGATCAAGACCATTATTTCATATTAGTCTTATTAAGTGACAGGGATTGTCCACAAAGATTGTACAGGCATATGAGGTTCAATTCACATTGTAACATAGATGTTCTGAAACAGGTTCACATCTGGCACTATTTGGCTTATTGCAAGAATAATTCCTGAGACTAAGAGTCTTTGATAGGACATAGTGGTGGTTCTCTTCAAATACAGGAGAAAAATATTATTTCAGACAAATGTTTGATTATGCAAAAATAAGGTTTTTAAAATATAGATATGGGTTTTATTTCTATTATCAAATTATCCTGAGTTAACATCAGGCTTCATGTTAGGGATTATTACCCTGCCATCAAAAAAGTGTATGTGTAAATCCTAGTAAAACTAGTAGCAGTTTGTAGTGACCACCTTTGCATTACCAGTAACTTAAGGTATGTTTGGATCGATCTTCAGGCTTTTCAGCATGATTCAGGAAAATGGGTATACAGCAGTGTATACTACTAAAAACTTATTGGAAATGGGTCAGAGTGACAACTGGGTTGTGAAGCAGGTTGGCCCTGATTTTAAGCTCAAATATACCAGCTTAGCACTATGCCTTTATCCAATCCTCCTTCCTACTAATTAATGCAAAGAAAATATCATCCAGAAAATTTAGCAGTTTAAACCTGTCACTTACATTTACTTTCTGTTTAATGTAAAATGTTGTCTTTTTTTTTTTGAAGGAATAGTAAGCCTTTCAAATGTCCAAGAGATTGTACTACCAAGACACATCAGTGCGGGCTGTACAGAACACTTTGTTATCTCCAGTCTAATGTAAGATAGCATTCAAAGGACAATATTAACCATTAGTTTTTCTTCATTTTTATGAAAAGCATATTTTTTATAAACTGCACATAATGAAAATAAGCTTGGAAGAGATTTTGTAATTCTCTGCAGTTATGTCCATTTTGCTCCATGTGCTTTTTTCTTCTTGTTGACCCTAGCGTGCAAATCTGTAATGAAAAAAATTGATTGACTCTTAGACTAGGGGACTAGGCAATGTCATGATTTCACGCTCAGTTGTTGGTTAACGAGGTTCTGTAGTTTTTATTTAGAGAGGCCCAGTTACAAAAAACCAAAGAATTGTGTTATTGCTAGCTGCCAAGGTTACAGAGCAACCGGCTCAGAGGGCTCCGGGGTTCCAGGTGAGAGAGGGATTGTTTCTGCCCAGCAGGTAAGGGATGGATCTAGACAGAACCTGTTGTGTGCAAGATGCTGAATGACCCCAGCTATTCACAAATCCAAAAAATTGCAACATTCTCTGCTTATCAGGAAATGGAGCAGACACTCAGCTGTGTAATTAACCCTTTGAATGTTATGGCCATGGTGCAGCCAGCTTGTTTGAAACATGCATACCCTTTTCAGATGCCTACCTCATATCCTGGGGATATATTGGGTGCTCAAGGTACTCACACACTACTGGGAGTTTGTTATATATTATATGTAAATACTTAAAGTATTTAATATATCCATTCTAAGGATTGCTTTTTACTTGTTCTCACATTTCATGCTTAATTGTTTATAATATATCTTTCCATGTGTCACTTAAAACATACTAAATTCTCTGAGCTGGTTTGGCTGCTTCAGGTAGAGATCATGGATTATATAAAAGGAAAGTAGCCCAGATGCCCAGCCCTTAAAAGGCATAGTTTCAGACAGATCAGGCAGATCTCTAATTTTAGTTGATGGAAACCTACTATAAAAAGTCAGCTGTGAGAGTTGTCCAGCATTTTCTGAGATTTCATTTTATCTATTCATAGGCTTTGCATGACTTTTGCGTGGACTAATCCTCAAACTGTAAATACAAATTTGGAAGGCCATCAAACTGTGCCTCTGCAAACCACCACAAAAATCATTGCAGCTTTAACAAACAGCAGAAAAACAGCAGACAGCTACTGCAATAATGCTAAGCCAAGATGGAATAAGCAGACCCATATAAAACAGTTCAAATTAATATTTTTTTTTTTTTTGATGGAGCTGTTTGGGTTTTTCCATCTCTGTAAGACAAGAGTCTTATCAAGATATGCCGCTTAGTGTCTATTGTCAGGCAAACTTGTATAGAGTGCATTTTTCCCCTGACCCGAGTTCATCCCTAAAAAGAATTCCACAGTATTCTTCAAAAGACACTCGCAAGGTTTCTTTGTGCACAGTGCTTCAGTCTAAGCAATAGTCAAACTGTTAAGTACAGAGCCAGTGGGAATACAGGAAAGCATGGATTTGTTCCATCAGTCCATTGTTGCTGCGTGATAGGAAATCTGCAGGCACCTGCACTGTGTGTCCAAAGGCACTTCTGAGTGAAAATGCTCCTCTTGGTGTTAAGCGTGTCCCAGCTGCCCAGCAGGAATTGCTGTCCTCTGCCTCTGCGTTCCCTGTGCGTCTCCTCTACGTGCGTAGCTGTACGTTACTAATCACGGCAAACCAACAATATCCATTAATTTAAGCCAATATCCATACACATACGTTGTCTTCTTTTGTGGACTCTATGAGGTTTGGTAATCTTGGCTAAATTTGGTGGCCAGTATAACCAGTATTCTCTCTTTCAGACTTAAGGTTAATGTCTTTATTTTTAATACACCTTAGTACTGTATTTCCTCCCACAGCTGCTAACACTCACTCTGCCTTTACCTTCCAAATCTCATTTGATGTTACCCAGACGCTATTTTACTATCATTCCACTCTATCAAGATGCTGCTTTCTCGTGCTATTTGGGTCCACTTCTGACATTTGAAAAAATAGTGCGGCATGCTTCCTCGCCTCCCCGCGGTATCTGATTTATCATGTGTGCTTACTTGCTTGTCTTTCATTATCACCTACTATTCACATTTGCATTTAGAAATTGTGTGTGAAACTAATTTGCAAATCTGCAGGCCTTATTCTTCTGCAATATCCTATACTGTAGTTAATATCCTTTAACATAAACTAACCTACCATTTTATTGCACTGCTTAATATCACTGTTACGGGAGATTTCCAGAGTGTGATTTCTTTTTTTTCTTTTGAAGGCCTGCAAAGCCGTGTGAGTATTTTTAAGACCATTCGTAGAAATCTGGAAAAAAATGCCATATTTTATTACAGTAAATGCTTGCCATATTCTGCTTCTGAAAGCAAAGCTACTTTTTAAAGGCCTACATGCATAGCAGAAGTTGTTGTGACCACAGACATTTCCATTTATTTTATACTCATTTCACTTAAAGTCAGCTGAAAGAATTTTTAAAAAATTCTTGCTTAGAAAGATTTGCATCATTACTAATATTTTTAAGGGCAAGTTCAAACCTGTATGCAAAATTTTCCAAGCACTGGAATGTATTGCTTACCCTATCGGATAAATAACCATCTAGTTAGCTGAACAGAAACATCAGGCAGTATGTTATTTCTGATCCTGTGTTGCACAGCATATTGTTCTCCTTTCAATTAAATTGTTCCATGGTGTTCTACCCTTAAGATTGTGTGCTTGCATTTCATTATCACTTGCTATTCCGTCTTGCATCTCATTTGAAATTTGCAAACCTGGCAGGTTTTTTTCCTACCTTTGTTATAAATTATTACTGTATTTCCCATATCATCTGTTAAGAGTGCAGCCTATTTTTAATGGTGTTTTCTCATGTATAATGTTTCTCCAGCTCTGGATTCAGTCAACTTCAACTTCATTTCCCCCTACAAAGCTTGCTGGATCTCCATGATTTTATTACTTTTGATTTACGTTCCGTATGCAGCTTCCACCCTGATTTGCTGTTTTTCTCCTGCTACCATAGAGCACTTCTATTAAAAACTCCTCCTCCTGATTCAAAATAAATGAAAAGGAAGGAAGTAATATGAGATTTATGGAGTGAAAAGTACACTGGTTTGTTTAAGAGGGGGCAAAAGTGTAGTTGTTTCCTGTCAGCAAAGAAAGAAGCTTCTAGCACATACTAAGTTTTTATTTTATCAACTCTAAAAAGGCTAAGAAATCTGTACAGCTTGTAGCAATCTGTACAGCTTGTAACCAAACTAGGTACAATGTATTCAGCTTCCTATTAAATAATAATTATTATTATCTGCTTACAGAATGTTTAGGAAACCATCAGCCTCTGCCGTTCTGCCATTACGCTACACAGTAAATTGCTTTGGTATTTGGATTGCTTGGTTCTTTCCCCGTTCGCTTGAGATGAGAGTGAAAGTTGGTAGCGTTTTTTTCTCAGTCCTGCTCTCTGTTCCCACCACGTGTGTTTATGGACACTTAAAATTGCCCATGGAGAGATGGAGAGAACAGCTGGAACCAAGACTCCAGGTAGAAGCTGCAGGAATTTCAAAAGGAGTCCTAAAGTCCTATTTCACCCCTCAAATACTGTTTCTTTGTACAAGATAAAAACTGTCTTGTATGAAACCATCCTCAATCCATTTTGCATTCTGGCTCTGATGGTTTTTAAATCCAGCTCTGAAGTGTACCTCCTGAATGCAGGCCCGCGTACACGTAGCTTGAAATACTCATTCTGAATTTCCCGTGCTGTGTTGTACAGGCCCATTGCAGCCCCCACGGAAAGGCCACGGGAGAAGGTGGCTGTGGGGGAGAGGGCTGCGTGGCTCACGTGTGCCAACTCTCTTGGCATTGCTCCTGGGGGCTTCAGCTGCCCTAGAGCCCCTAAAGCTTAAAGCTCTCTTCCCATTACCCTTCCAGAAGGAAACCCACAGAGGTAACAACAGGCAGATCCGCTCTCCTCCTGAGGGGAAAGTGCATTGTACATCTCCCAGGGCCAGTTTTGCTGAACGTGGTGCCATGAGTAGAGCGTGGAGACAGGTCTCTTTACAGAGAAAGCCTTTACTGACCAGCCAAGGAGTACGGTAGAGACAGTTGTCCTTCTCCTGTTGAACTCAGAGGAGACAAATCCACACTGTAGGAGTTCATGCCAAATGTCGTCTGCCGGTATACCGAGGAGCTGTGCTCCATGGGATCATCTTTTGCAGAATCTTGGAGGCAAACTGGGTGATAGGTAGGAGGTAAGAAGAAATAATGGGTTTGGAGCTATGTGGTCCAACCAGCCTCCTTCATTTCCTACAGTATGGAAACAGAAGCAGACTTTCGTCTCTAAAACAGTGTGGTCCTCAGCTGTGCCAGTTTCTATGTGCAATTCTGGCACAGGGAGTGAGAGCAGACTTGTATCTTTTCCGGTTATACAGGCTGAATCCTCTTTCATTTGGTTTACAATTTAGTTATTAGATGGTTTTTTGTTAAAAAATATTTTTTGGGAGTAGTATTCTTCATTAGGTGTTTAAGTGACATGGAAGCTCAAGGTGAAAAGAAAGATTTAATAAATTGTCATTGTTAGGAGAGGATAAATCTTTAACCTTGATACATAACAGAGCACATGTTAGAAATAGCTATTGTAGCAAATACATCTAATTTAAAAATGATAAAGCAGATGGATAAAATCTGTTTGTGTAGAGCCAGATTGTAAAGATTAAGTATTTAAATGCACACCTCGGGACTGCCAGTAAAACTGACAGTCACATTGCTTATACATGTCCTTATCCGTTTAAGCAAAATGCTTGTCTGTGAACACTTTATTTAATATTCAGCAAACTTTATATGTTGGCAGTAGAAACAACTTATAGGCTTGTGGTTTGAATTAAGGTTACAGTGGAACACTGATATTGGAGGCATTTGGCTATGGAGATAGCTTTCTGAAATGAAAAACAGCACCGTTTTTTGACAAATATTATCTGGCACTTTTACATTGCTGTTAACTGAAAACATAGAATAGTTGCTCAGGTGTGAGGTTCACTGAAAAATGTAGACTAAAATTATGGATGGTATCACGAGAGGAAATAGATGGGAATTTAGGACTCTCTCAGTTTCTCAAGTATTTTTTCCTGTAGGAAAGCCCCTAGAATTAAATAGCAGATTTTTCCTTCATCACTAAATCTCTTCTACTGTAACTGTGAGGACCCTAGGCATGATGAGAATTTAACATATCTGTCATCTGGAGCTATCTTTGATTCAGAGACTCTTCCATACATAGGTACGTTTGCCTCAACCATTCTCATCCTACTGTACTCAAAAGTGAGAGTATTTGTTGGGGGTAGGAGGAAGAGGTATAATGGAAGAAAACATGTATAAAAAGCTTCTTTCCCAGCTTTGCCATATAAGTATTGACTAAACTTTGTACATTCTAACTCTTAATTCTATCTTAAGCTTTCAGTGTTTCACATTCTTGAGAGCTAAGCATGCAGGCGTCTCTGCTCTGCATCTGTGGTAATGAAAGGTAGTAGTTGGACATCTAAGGAGACTCTTTACATACTCATGGGCAGTTGGTAATTAGTATTGACAAATTTTCTGTGCTGAAGAGCTTAGAGGCTGTCACAGATGACCAGAACAGTTTTGATTGTTTGTGGAGTGCTGTAAGATGAGCATTTTTATCTATTGTGGTAAATGCATGTTCTTTTCATAAACTACTGTGTTTTACTGCAGAAAATTGCAATTTGTCGGACATGTACTTATATTGAATCAAATCCCAGGATTAGGTATTTCCTAGTCATTATTATCAAGGAGTTAATGAGCTGCAACTCAAAAAGCATTGAATTAGGCATAAACATCAAAATATATGAAATCTAGTCTTCGAATACCTGTACATACCTACACTACAACTTTAAAATAATGTTCTATGCTTGAGAACTACATTTCTCAAAAAGTAACTGAGTGAGGTCACTGGGCAGGTGGACTGTTTGCGTGGTTGCAGGGTTAACTGTCTCCCAAACTGAGTTTTCAAGGCTCCTACAAACATGAAAAGATCCATGTTGAGGCAGTCCACTGATAGGAGTATTTTGTCCCTGAGAGTTGCCATTGACAAGCAGTAGGGAGGAGAGGAGAAGATGACACAAATATATAACACTGTGTTCCCAGTCTGCCTCCCAAGAAATCTTTGGTGTAGAAACTACCAAAGCTTGAATCTGGAGGTTTCTAGCAGATGGCATAACAACTCCCACATCCTCTTCCAAACCAACCCCTTTCTATTTCTTGTCTTCCTCTGACTCACGTAACACTCTGGGCTAAGCTTTTCTCCAGTACTTCAAATTCTATAGGGAATTCTCTTTTTTTGAGAATAAAACCATTTGTGGAGATTTTTTTTCCCCTAAAAATACATAGGATGGTAGCAGAAAGTAAAACAAAACCATTGGTACTGAGTATATCATAGGTATACTCCCTGAAAACACCTGAAATTTCATGTGAAATAGTGACACATTTTCACTGCTTTCCTGTAGGAACTGTATAATTACTGTTTTCTGAGACTTTTTGTCTGTGTTACACAAGAGAAAAGTTCCTCTGGGCACACCTCCTGAACCGAAAGAAAATAAGTTTGTAAAACGTGCCAAAACCTTTCTTGATGCCATCCTGGCTGGTCATCCACGGCTGGGGTGTGAAAAACAAAACAGAGGTAAACCACACTCCAACCTGCCACTGATACATGTACAACAAAGAAAATATTTTTATTTAAAAGACAGACAGCCGAGCAGTAGTTATTTGATCTGTGCTGCTTGAGGGACACTGGGGAAAAGGCTATTTTTGTGATCGCTTTTCAATGATTCCCATACAGCTTTGTGGCTGCAACTCCAGCAGAAACTGGAACTGTAATAACAACACCGCAATAGGCCAGAGGTATGTTGCAAGCATTTTTGGAGCTGTACTTCATGTTCACATCCAGTTTGATTGCTTCCAGACCCAGGACATTTAGTTTGTTTCTAAAAAATCGTAATAAAATAACCGAAAAGCTTTATCTAGCTGAAAAGCACTTGCACGCTGAATAGCATGTATTTATAAACATGAACTTGCATTCTGTGGACTTAAATTAAATAGTTCCTTTGTTTTGAAAGTATTACCCCTATTGCTGTCACCAGCATTTGGTTTGTAACAGTACAAAAGGAACAGTGAACTGTGCTAAGAAATCCTTTTCTCTCCAGGGGCTGAGAGTAAGTACCTTTGTGTAAAACTTCTGTGCAGAGATGGACACACGTACCAAGAGGGGTGGAGAGAGCTTTCAGATGTGTTCAACTTCCAGATAATCTATTGCATTTATACGATTTATCTGCCTATAGTGCAGGGGGGGGAAATGGAAATGTGCTCGTGTTTATATACTTAAGGGAAAAGCTAATTATATGTGTATGTGATATGTAAATATGAAATATTTGATCACATGGTATTTCAATGCTCTCTTTGCATAACCTACCTTTTTTTGTTGCCTTACCTTTTCTTAATTACAATGCCATCCCTATTCCTGTTCGTAACACCTCTAGCTCTCATCCTGCCACTGTCCTGACCAGGCAACATGTATAAGAAAATTAAATAACTCCCAAAAAATCTAAAGTAGCAACTGATGAGGGTGAGATTTTTTTTAAGGGTGTTGACTTGAGTTCTATACATACTAGTACTCACTACCGATACATTTGAAAGAAAATGATGAGCCCATTTCAAAATGTGGAAATTTCAGTTAGCAGTTGCTAGTTCTTGAGAATTTAAAGTATTTGAAACTCAAATCTGAGGTATTTCTGCATGCGTAGTAATTGCCTTTTCTGGCCCAGGATTGAATTATTTAGAAGCCATGTCTGGCACTGCCAGCCTGCAGAGTAGCTCTAGCACTGCACGACTTTCTTTTCCTTACTGACTCTCCCAGACACGCTGCAGTATTTCTTGCCAAAGTGGAAGAGCAGGTCGGGGAACCAGTGGGAATCGGAAGATGACAATACAAAAGGAAACAAAAAAGAAGGGAAACGTGAAGACTGTGGTTCTTTGTTATTGTTTAGTAACATTTAAGGATTTAAAAAAAAAACTTGTACATGCATGCAAATATTATCAACATCTTCAGAAAGAGTATAAAATAAAAGTTTTATTTTTTCTCCTCATGAAACCAATACATGTAGAATTATTGCTAAATTCACAACTATTCATTTTGTGAATAAAAAGGAGCATAAAGAACTTTTCAAATCTATTACAAAGATTAATATCGATCTGAAAATACTCTGCTACATGCCTAAATTATTGCATATATTGTAAAGGGAAGGAAAGACTGTTTTGCAGCTAGAGATTATTTTCTTAATGGCTATATCTCTGTTTTGAAAGCCTGAATATGTTCTTCCTGAAGATCTCAGTGGGTTTGGCTTATATCTGCATAAGTATACAATTTAGTTTTATTTATTTTGAAATTAAACAAGTGCATAAATTCCAGGATCATGTGGAGATTCCTAATCAGCAATTCTCTCTGTAATTTTAGAAAAGAGACCATGAGAGCTTTGTGTGAGAAAACAATGTACCAAGTAGAGAAATCATTATGAGCTAATTGCAAGCTAACTGCTTTAAGCTAGCTATTGTTTGCCCTACCCCTCTAATACAGATTAATAATTATGTATGAAATTATGTCCCGAGCATAACACAGTAATTATAACCAGGATGTTTTTAACATAGACTTATTGAAGAGTTCTCAATCTTCCAACTCGGTAGCCTGAAATGTGGGCTGTGCTCTGAATCATCGCTTTGGTCGCTTGTTGACGTGGAGCTTGTAGTGTTTCAGATGTCATTATCACACTTACTGGGTGACTCTCGGGGCTGCTAGTCTGCAGGTATTGATTATCCAGTTGGCTGAGCTACCCAGTGGAAAAATTGCTGTGCCCCACAGAAAAAAGGGACATCTGTCATGTGCCCGGTAACGTTGCAGAAGGAACCGTGGAAGTTGGGAATTCAGGTTGTCTCTGTGTGTTGCTTCTCAGCTCCTGCTGCGCCCTGTAAGCTGTAGGAAACTGATCTGTATCTGGAGATTAATGTGAGATAAAGGAACTGATAGGAGAAAATTATATACTGTACTATGGTTTTCCAATAGAGGATGTGGGAGAAAGGATTTCAAAGTGAAATGGATGACAGAATTTCTCATAATTCTGGTTAAAAACTATTTCAGATATGTTTGTCTTATGACTCTTTGCCTCTTCCACTTTCTCTGGAACTTTTCTTTCCCAAAGAAGATCAGCCCTTAGGATGGGTTGAAATTTATAAAAAATAAAAAAAACTGAAAACCTATTCTTACATGAAAATGAGGTAGCATTTGCAGATTTCTTTTTTTTTTTTTTTCAATACTGTGGCTTTGAAGAGCCGTCACAGGGCTGAAAGCTGTGGGAAACTTTCCACTTTCTCTTATTCCTGCCACTGTCCTTAATACTTTTCATTTATTCAGACACCCACAAAGATAACTCACTTAAGATTGAGAAACCATTTGTAAAGCAGCTCGAGTATTACTCGGCGGGTAGACTGAGATGCACGATGCTTGTGTGACCCTTCCTGGTCAGAAGTGCATCACTTCAGGCAGCGGGTGCGGTGGTGTTCCCACGTGCGGAGGGGAGCGTTGGTGCTTGGACAGTAAGGAGGGCTGGAAAAAGCTGCAGAGGCAGGGGCCGTACCGGGTCAGCAGCAGCGGGGCCAAGGAGAGACCTTGGCACTGCCAGGAGTATTTGTCCTGCATTTATTCTTCAGTTCAATCTTGCCAACTCTTGCTTGTGCAGAGCAAGGGGAAGGCTTTCTCAGGAAAGGGGGAAGAAATGGTCTAGCATCAAAGCTTTCTGCTTAAAATAAAACAAAACTGGAGAAACCCAAAGGCACAAACCCCCTTCACGCTGAGTTCAGAGACCTCTCAGCACCCCAGGTGCATTTGGGCCAGTGGAGGAGGATGCTTGCAAAGGAATGGGGGATGTGTGTGGCCAGGAAGCCTGGGTAACGACTGGGCAAGGGCAGGATGGTCATCTGCTGTGAAAAATAACTGCAGATGCATCTGTAAGTGAATGCCAGGCATGAAGGTTTTGTGACAAAGAGATTAAAGGGCTTACTGTGCAAGTGGGTGTTGGTATTTACGCTAAGGAGAAAGAGAGGCTTTTAATTTACTTCTGCTTAAGGTGGTGACACTTTTTTTTTTTGACAACTTTGCAATCTTTGCCAGGGTCATCAATTCTTACAGTGGTCCCCATGCCCTTGGTGGGTGCTCCACGGAAGTGGATTAAACAGTAAAACTTCAGAACTTTTGAAAGGAAGTTTGAAGTCCTGCTGGTTCAGATATTTGGGAGATTTTAGTCTGTTTCAGCAGTTCATACTTCATAACTGAGCAGCTTGTAATCAAGATACTTTCTCAGTGTTTTATTCTTTGTACCTATATTTCATATTTTCTATTGCTGAAAGTGGTTACCAGTAATTGCAAAATTGTGGAAACTGTTTTGAAACAGCATAAAATTCTTATAGTGTCATCAACTTCTTAACTTTGCAGACAGATGTGGTTTGATAAAACCTTGTTGTCTGAGTACCTCTACCAGATTTCAGCTTGCACAACACTGCCAGAAGTACGAGACACCATTTACTGTCTAGTCATCTCATTTGTTCCATATTTCAGCCAAAATAAATTCTGTGTTGCCCTACCCATTTCCTTCTTTCCTCATGCAAGATGTTAGCTCTGTATCTTTTCTTTATCAGGGAGCATAGTTCAGTTCATCTGGTCGAAGCAGCCTAACCATGAGAATTTACAAACATCCAGATTCTCTGGATTGGCTACAACATGACAGGTAGCACATTCGATATCCTGTAACTGTCCTCTGAAACAGGCAGGTTTGGAGGTGATTTGTGTCTACCCACAAATGAGAACTGTGTGTTTGCTACCTATCTATCCTAATTTTAGAGTTATATTAAGATGATAAAGCTACTGATCTCATAAAGGTGAAGTTTCATAAGGAGGTATACTAATAGGTATTTTATGGGAAACTATTGACGTTTATATACAAGGACAAACATTTATGTATATTAGGGTGTAGGATTCAGGAAATTAGAACATCTGGATTCTCTTAATAGTCTATTCTATTTAATTAATAATTATTTTGATCCCATTCACCTGAAGAATTCATGAAATGTAGTTCTCTCTCAGTCAACACATCTCAAGACATCTTTGTGAACATAGTAAATCCATCTGGTTTAAAGGACAATGTGAAATCCTGTGTTAAACTGTGGTCTGCTACACACATGTCCATTTTCCTTTTATTTTCTTTGAACACAGAACACAGTAAAATCTATTGTACAGCATAGCAGTTTGATATCACTTTGATAGACATGATGTGACCTTATATACACACTCCAATGTACTCAAACCCGTGGTCTCCCAGCTCCCACTCTGCAGGATTTCTGCGATGTTGATGGAACCCTGTGATTTTGCAGAGCAGCTGCGGTGACCCCTGGCCCTGCTCACTGCTGCTGACAGCTGCCTACCATGTGTAGAGGAAACCTCACAGACTAAAATCTCCCTCATAAAGTAAAGATCTTTAGATAAACATGCGGGTCTGATCATGCTACTCCTTTAAAAATAAATAGTTTAAACTCAGAACGTTTTGTGTGGCTCTGAAAAAGCGGTAGCTAAATATTCAGGGCATTCTGCCTGGTAAAAATAATGGGTATGTGATACAGTGTCTCCTTTTAAAAAAAGAAAGAAGAAAAGTTCAGTAGAAACAATGAAAGGCATCCTAAGCATAAATAATCTGCATAAGAAATTAATTAATCTGTCTGTTAGGACAAGTTTGACTCGCTAAGCAAGGCTCATCAGGTTCTTCTGGTTTATGTTGAAGAGTAGTGTCATAACTACGTGAAGTCAGAAAAACTTAGCCATCCAATAATTCATGTATCAAATGAGAAAGGCTGATTTCATCTGACTTGCAACTTTTACCCACCTGGTAGATTTACTTTTAGCAGGATTTTTATTTAGGAAAAAATAAAATGGAATCGAAGGGAGGAGTATAAAATGCAACCGAAGAACAAAGCTGAGAGTTCCGTAGTTGTGGTTTTTTTAAAATATCAAAACTTTTAATCATTATTAGGTAAAAACAGGTTGGCATTGCATTTCTTAAGGCATTTCATTCACATACAGTACCAGGAGTTATATCATTGCTAATGTTTTCCTGCTGAGCTACCATAATCTTTTGTCTTGCTGTCATAGGATTTCACTGATGTACCTTCCCCATTTGGTAGAGGTCATTATCCCGGTGCCCAGTTGCGTTGCTTCTGCTGAGCAGGTTAACTGCTTGAGGTCTTTTATCTACACAAATGTATTACCACTGCTTTTGCTCCATGATGACACAAACTGTTCCTCAGAGGTCAGATCCAAACAAATTAGCAATGCTGTGATAGCATGTTCCCTGTACATTCACACACTCACGCAGACCTAGGGGAGTAAAGGTATCAGCTTTGTGAAATGAATAAAAAGAGTGATTAAAGTGTCCTTTTCTTTTTTTTCAAGATTTGCTTCCCCCAAGTAAGCACTTGCCCATTGTCTTCATTTAATATTTTGAAGTGTTACTGTAAAACTGGGTTGTCAATAGAATGCTATTTTACAATGATTTTTGACAACTGTATGGTAATCATAATAGCCAGTTCTCACAAATAAAATGTGTGCATAATGAGCACAATTCACAATTTACAGGTCACACATTTTTGACGTGTTAGCTAATCCTATCAATATCTTCCCTGAAAAATAGTAGCTTTGAGACTATTAGCCATTCCCTGGGCAATTTTTGGTAGTTTCTTTCTGTGCATGAGTAATAATCAAGAGACCAAATAACAAGTGAGAAAATGCCCTAAGGCTTGCTCATCTGGGCTAAGATTTGACAACATCTAGGTAATATGGGTACTCCACAGACAGATAGTAACATTAAAACAAGATGTAAGAGCAGTTAAAATGCATGTTTAGAGTACCAAAGCTTTCAAGAGATAACGTAGAAGTTCATTTTAATATTCATTTCAATGACTTCATGTTGAGTGTAAGAGAGATATGTATGTTTAACAGTAAAAAACAGAGGTGGGAAAAGAAAGAATTTTGTGTTTGGAACTAACTTTTGTGCTATCAATTTTAGGTAGAAAGGTCTAACAAGTACATATTAACCATGTTCCGGGTTTTAATAGATTCTGACAGCCTTGTCCCAACCAGAAAAAGATGTGTACAAGAGCTAATCCTCTGCATGTCTCAATAGGAATTTGAGGGTGTTCCTTGATTTGTGAAATAGTATTTGATATGACCTTGCTGAACAAAAGTTATGAGCACTGTAATGTGTCATACAAAGAAAAGTCTCTTTTCATCCCCTGTTCATACAAACCTCAATTTAGGAATATACCCAGACAAATATTTAGCTTTAGGGATGTGATTAAGACCTACCGAAGCAAATGAAATTTCTGGAGGTGACAGTGTGGGGAACAGGAATTCTCTTGATCTGGACTAAATTTCCTTTAAAATTTAAAACTTTAAAGCTTCAAACAAAAGAGACAGGAGCGAGGTCACTTGCCTTCCCAAAGATCTAAAAGGTAGGGTATCAATGCATAGTGGGATTCCAGTATTTATTGCTTTAGCTGCAAGTATTTAATTTATGTTGAAAATACTACTACACAAATTTAACCAAGTAATTCCCATCTCTTCCTGTGGAAGAAATCAATGTGGGAAAACCACACTGACTTCAAACAAGCTCTGTGTGGATACCAGCTTCTTTGCATGGAGTCCCTTATGGGGTCAGGGCTACAGTCTTCATATGGTGGTAAAACAACAGAGTTCAATTTAATCCATGTGTGTGCATAAATGCAGAAATACATATATATCAAGATAATGTCTTGTTGCTTCATAGCTTACATCAAGGTGCACCACTGAGTTGTGGAGCCACGACTTAGTGGTTATGGGTGATGGCTGCAGTCATGTTAGGAATACATCTACTGCACAGAGAATCGGAAGGAACATTCTGTTTGTATGAGCAATACATTTATTTTTTGTTCGTTAGAGTGGTTGGGGTTTTGGAATATTTTTTAAGCAAATCTTCTTTAGTAGTACACGCAAACAAAATTTTGGAAGATTTTTTGTGTATGAAACCATTGGGGAGCCAGAGTGAAATACATTCTTCAATTTGTATTACAATTTTGGCTGGCAAAGACTTCATTCTTCGGACTGGTTTCACTTTGGAGTGGAGGGAGATTTTCAGGTGAATAGGTGCTTAGGTTCAGGTGCTTAAATTAATAAGTGATATCTTTTCGCTGGGATCATACTCAGTCTGCCAGGAAGGATATGGGACTCATCTGAACTACTGAAGCCATAAGGATGCAGCAAGGATATAGACAACCAGCAGTTTTATTTTTCAGTTAGGGCAATTATTTGCATTAGCTTAATCATGTCCACATAGCTTGGTTCTCGCAAGGAAATTTTCTGCTTTGGTACTAAAAAATTATCAAAGACTGTTATTAGAATATGATTTTTGTTTGCTGTATGACTTCATTTAGAGTATGCCAGTGGCTGCTGCAGCCAGTGAACCTAAATAAATGTTGGTTGGATATCTATTTAGCAGCAGGCTCCAGTTTTTTCAGTACCGTCACCATGTAACCTTTTAAACTAGTTCTTGTCTTTGACTTTTCATATTTTATATATTTAACCCCGTGATGCAGATATTTTGCATTAAGTGCTTTAGAAAGCCTGATCTACTGCCTCAAGGGATTAACCAGAATTCCAGTATTCTTGCTTTATCTACTTTCATTTATACAGCCCATTTATTTCTAATAAATACATTGGCCAGACTGTGTATCTCTGCAAACTCTAAGCCCTGAAAATAAATTTATGCAGTGACATAATGAAAATAATAAAAACTGTCTTGCATATTACTCTTATTCTTGCTTTAAATATTAGCTTCCAAAGGCACAGTGGGTTTATATTATCCAAGCAAACACCACCTTTGAGGTTCACGCCACAAAGCTCTAATTTTTAGTCAACGTCTAAGAGGATTTAATCAAGCTACAGGATATATGATTCAAAGCAAAAAATGTAATTAAGAAAAATCTTTTTCTGTAGGCAAAAAGCAGCTTTTTTTCATTAATTTTATCAAGAATGTTGTTTTTCTTGGCTGAAAACTTAAACTTATGGGACAACGGAAGATTTATGAGGTGATCCCCAAAATCACACAGGTTTTGTGTTGCAATGCTGTTTTGCAGTGACCACCAGAGTCCCTATAGCTGAAGGTTTATCAGTGTTTCTTTTTATAAATCTCTATTTTCAGAAAGGACTTTTACTTAGAGATTAGCTTTGAGCTAAATATATGTACACAAAGTCTCAGTGTATATGTAGTGTGGTAAGCATGTATATTTTAATGTAAACAATTTATAATACTGTAAGAGTTCTTACATCACAAGGACAAATGAAACTGAGGTAAGGATAGATATTTAGACTTCACATTCATCTACTACATGTGTTTCTTTGTCATTGTGCTTTATTTATACATATGGCAGACTCTCCAGCAGTTGCTGAAAGCCACTAGAAGATCAGAGACATGATGTCTCTTGCCCTAATTCTTCAAGGTGTCAACACCACTTGTGAGGAGCTTGGACCAAAGATCTCTGCACTGTAGAAAGTTTTCACTTTTGTGGTCATTAGAGTGGAGGTACAGAGCCCCATATGAGGCTGGGTTACTGGGCAGCTGTTTGACTTATTTCTCCCTTCTTAGTTTTGACCCCTTAGATTTGAAGTTCAAATTCAGCTTTAACTGACATGTATTTTTAAACCAAATAATATGTATATTTAGTTAACTGTATCAAAT
This sequence comes from Tringa tobata, assembly GCA_033628505.1. Classification (NCBI taxonomy): domain Eukaryota; kingdom Metazoa; phylum Chordata; class Aves; order Charadriiformes; family Scolopacidae; genus Tringa; species Tringa tobata. The sequence continues at coordinate 1,352,225 of JAHREE010000146.1, forward strand.
TAAATACCTTTTTTATCTTCAAAAAATCTCTCTTTAAGAAGATCAGTAGTTCACAAACAGTAATGAAACAAGTATCTTGACAGAATGCTCTTTCATTCCCCATAATGTCAGCAAGAGCGTCTACTTGTTTAATATTGTAGTAAACAGAAAAATTCATGGTTCAGTGCTTAAGCCTCTGAGCTGTCTCCCCAACTGTTCCTGGCTGCCAGTATTTTACTTACTCAACAGGAAACTAATTTAATTAGTACAAAGAACAGGCCAATACAGATGCCTGTATGAAATTCTTTCAGTTTTTAGAAGGCATATGCTAAAGTCCCTACATTAGATGGAAAAACAGAGATCATAAATTTTACACAATGAAATATCTGTTTTCTTGTATTATCAAAGGTTGCTGTCTCAAATTATGTAACTGTGGTCTTGCAACATCAAACCAGACAAAATATTTCAGTTGAAAGACATAGAAGCCAATAGTAAATTTGAGTAAAGTTTTTGTTTCATATTGCGAATCTTTTCATCCTATTTGTCACTACCTGAGAAGATGTACCATTAGTTCTTAGCAATGCTGTATTCTCCTAAAGTCTGCTTCGAGAAGTTTAATAAAGTGGGAAATTCAAACACTAGTTAGGAAATACAAAAATTAAGGTTTCAAATTTAATTTCCTCTACCTGTGGTTTATGCATTCAACTACAGTCATCATTTGGCAAGATCATATACTATTCTTTCTCTGGGACCTCTGATCACTTTTTTACAGGACAATTTATTGTGAACACAGATGGGTAGTTAATGTTTCTTTCCCGCATTCAGTGTTTGATCCTATGCATTATGGCTACAGCATCCATAGCCTGCACCAGGTATGGAATTATTAATTTCCATGGAGGCTTTTCATGATACATTGTATCTTAGGTCCTTGCCAGCATTGGGAAGCCACCTTCAAAGTACCTCCATGAGCTGAGATGGTGTGGAGGTGTCCATTTTACACACTAGGAGCTGAGGCACATGTATTAAAATAGCAATTGTTTAAAATAAATCAATTTTTCTTGCCTGATTACTCAAAGCTCCTACAATCTTTTGGTGCTTAATATTTTCAGATTGGATTTCATTTTGCATTGACCTCAGCTGGAGCAGTGAATGCTCAACGTATCAGCAGTGCAAGCCAGGAACCATCTTGGATTATACAGAAAATGAGAGTTGCCACGTGAATTTCTTTAGAAAAAAAATTAAATAAAATACATTAGTATAACTTCTCTAGCATCACATAGGAGCTCTGATAAAACTTTTTTAGCATCATGTAGGAGCTATGGCAGAAGCAGGATTCAAAAGCAACTTTCTAGGCATTTGGCCACTGAAACTTTTGTACTTTTTCTCCTCTCCAGCTAAACTTACTTGAGACCTTCCAGCTTCCACAAGAAAGGAGTCAAGGGTTTTATTTTCAATAAAACTCTTTGTCTTACAAAAGCAGCATATAGTTTGAGCAGTGAACGTGGCAAGAGTCTCATACGGGGCAAGAAAAGGATCACGTGTTAAAGACTACTACAGATGTAGAAGGGATTAGGGCCTGGAAAACAAATCATATGAAGAGAGGCTGAAGGAGCTGGGACTGTTTAGTATGAGGAAGAGGAGGCTGAGGGGAGACCTCATCACTTTCTACAACTACTTGAAAGGACACTGTAGAGAGGTTGGTGCTGGTCTCTTCTCACAGGTAATTAATGACAGAACGAGAGGGAATGGCTTCAAGCTCCAACAGGGTAGGTTTAGACTGAACATTAGGAAAGAATTCTTCACAGAAAGAGTGGTCGGGCATTGGAATAGGCTGCCCAGGGAGGTGGTTGAGTCACCATCCCTGGATGTGTTTAAGAGAAGATGAGATGTGGTGCTGAGGGATATGGTGTAGGGGAGGACTTTGTAGAGTAGGGTAGATGGTTGGACTCGATGATCCCAAGGGTCTCTTCCAACCTAGATGATTCTATGATTCTATGATTAGATGCAATATTGCACATGCATTTTTTAATCCTTTCAAGAGATGTAATTTCCCAAATTTTCAGAAACTGAGGAAGTGAAAGAAAAAAGTTCCAGTGTATGGAATCATACTGATGCTTTCATTCACCTTCATCGAGATGTGTTGTCAGTGGGTTTGATACCTTTCAACCCACAGTGTGAGGCCAGTAGGTAGCAGTAGGAGGTGATTATCCTCTGTGTCAGGCTGACACAAGAGAAAACACAGTGCACTGTGCAAGCCAGCTTAGCTGCTGTTTGTTGGAGAGGAGATAATGTTGTGTGACCCAAGAATAATAGGTCCTCCTGCTACTGCTGAAAAGACCTGTAGGCTCCTGGCTGTATGCTGTTTGCCATCTGCCCTCTGCCTCTCCATGTCTTCTTCTGCCTCTTTTCTTGACAGTCGTGTCCCTATTCCCTAACCTCACGCTTCAGCCTGTTTTCCCTCTCCTTGTCAAAACGGAGTCAGCCATGGTATTACGCTTGGTAGTGTCTGTCCTCATCACTGGGTGTTTGACTCAAAAGCTATTTTTGATATTGCTCTGGTCTTATCTCCACACACACCCCCCGCAAAAAAAAAAACCCAAACAAAAACCAAAATGAAAATGGCATTTGCAAGGATGGGAAGAGGAGTCTGTCCCTCTCCTTTCCAAAGTTTAATGTTACGAAAGTTGGTTCTTTCAGCATGTTTTTCTTCTATCTGTTTTGTTTGCCTGCCTGTCCTGGTCAAAGATTGAATGACTGAGAACACGGCAAATCCTGGCTTTCTCGTTTAACCACTTTTAATCACTTGACATTGCATTTAGAGCTAGTTTGCACAAGATATGTGAAAAGCAAAGACCCTCACTTGCATGCTGGCTTAACTGCCAGGAACATTTTCCCCTCCCGTCTGCCGCATTCATTATTATTTAAAAGCAAATCAGGAGGCAGAATTGGATTAGCAGAGTGGGTGGCACCAGTGGAAAACAAGCTCTGTGTCGGCAATCACCCTGCCAAGTTCATGTGAAATTGCCCATTTTAGCTGGCAGCTTCAGCTTAGCCTGATGTGATGACATATGGGCCTGGAGGGTAAGAATCTATTTCCATATTATAGCAGCTTCTGCTGTGAAACCTCATAGTTTGTAGCTGTGTGGTTGCCTGGTTTCAGCTGCAGACTGCTGTCCTCCTCTGCTCTGCAGCACTGGGCTCCTTCGCCGTCATCTCCACTTTTTCCTGATGTCTTCTTGGTGGCTCTACCGATGTGTTGATGCCTGGTTTGCCCCCAGCTGTTCAGTTGGTCTCAAGCCATCAGAAGGTTGAATGTCAAGAAGCAAAATAGGGAAGCTCATTTGTGGGGGTCCCAGAACCAGAGGAGAGAAATCAAGGCCTCGCTTTGACTCTTAAGGGTCAGTAGTTTCTCAAAACAGCAGGAATGTGTATTTGTGTTTGAAAAATAAATAATGTACTGTGTATGTTATACATCAACTTTAAACTTAATCACCTCATAAATAGGTGTTTACAAATGAAAAATTAACTTCTTTAAGTTAATAAAAATTCTCTGTTTCAAACATTAGTGTTCTGAAATTTTCCAGGATATGATTTCAGCATCCAATGTTATTGTACTTCTGCATAAAGGAGGTTTTGGTGCCTTGCACTGAAATCCATGTGACGGGGTACCACCAACTTAGTCAGTTCTGTAAAATAAACTCAAAGGTATTTCAGAAACCAGACTGCCCCTAAGTCCCTCAGCTGCAATTAGTGAGTTAACAATAATATTTCTTATTTCAGAAATCTCTTTTTCATCCTCCACTTACTATATAAAGAAAATAATTAAAATAACTCTATGCAAAGCCCTTTCAAAGCACAAATGTATCTCCGAGTTTACAGTACTGTTACTGGTGGTCATTACTTGTAGGGATAAATATGTTCTGAGGAGGGTTACAAGCTGTTGACGTGCCTTTAAACTATTTATTGTCATTTCCAGAATTTCCACTGCCTTTTTTGATCAGTTTGGGGTTTTTTCCACTTTGGGCATGCTCTACTGCTAGACGTTACTTTAGAAAGCTTTGTTTTGGGGATAGTGAAGAGAGGCAGAGAAACCTAACTGGGGAGAGACCATTGCACAGACCCACATTGTCTGTGCAATGTGACAAACAGAAGAGTTTATTCCTACTGGTCTTCGTCATCACAGCCTGCGTGAGGTAGCAACCCCGACCTAATGTATTTTGACAAAGGTGGACAAAACACAATGCATGATGCCATTAAAAAACCCCAAGTGCTTGTAATGACAAGCTCAGTGGTGCCTCAGAAGATGGGAAGTCTTCCTCCCCAGCTGTGCCCACTGCTTTCTGCTCACGCTGCAGCGAGGGGCTTCTTGTGCATGACATGACTGTTGGTGTCATCTTCCTGCTGTTCATTCACATGGGTTGAGAGAAGTGTCAGGAAACGGGCAGATATGTCCCAATCAATGATCAAAGTTGAGTGCTCTTGAATATGTGAGTATTTATCAGCAAATGGCTGTAAAATCAGAACATAATGCACCAGTAAAGCAGTTAGATGGTATCATTGTTAATATATCAAACCAAAGGACTAACATTTTGGAAGGATTTCATTCTGTGATGAACTCAATTTATGAAGTCCCTGCTGGGGGTAAGAGATGTGATCAGTGCTCAGGCTCCAGTGGCAGCATCTTTGTCACTGCCTGTGCAGAGACCTAAACATATCACGTAGGCACAAAGTGGCAGCTTAATTCTTTGTTCATTCTTTATAAGTGAGCTAGTTATTAATTTCTTCATACATAACTGTTATCATCCTTCATACCTAAATTATCTTTTGTTTCTGGATTAAAATAAAAGGTGGCTATCATTTTTTGGAAGGGTTTTATAATCTGAGGTAATAGGAGTGTTTATTTTCAAAAGCCTGTATTTAAGGTTAAAAGGGGTAACTGTATACAGAAAGTCACACTGTCTGTTTGTAGAGAGCAACGTGGTGTTCTCTTGGTGCATCTATTTCACCTTCTTTTGATAATTAAAGCCAGAGCATGTCTGTTACAGAAATGCCAGGTATCATTCTGTATTGTTATTTTCTGCCCATCTGTTCTTCTCTTTCTTTCTACCCGTTTCCTGTAACAGTTTTCAGCCTTGTGTCTTTGATATTTTTCCTGGAGACTACACTTCACATGACATAAAATGAATACAAGCTAATCAGGTGTATTGAACTTCAGTCGCCACGAACAAATGAGGTCTTACTGTAGTGCGTGCTATTCAGTAATGCTAAAGACATTTCGGTTTGAGAAAAGCCATTGTAAATGAATTTATGTGCCCACCCAGATTTATTTTAATTAAAATCATCCAGGAGTCTTAGCTGTTTCTTTGACTACTAAGTACTTACAAATAAGCTTAATAGACATGTTTGTTGTTTTTGCGGCTGTAAAAATACATAGTCTGCTTCATGATTGTTTTTTTATCTGATTTATTTAACTAGAGTTAGGTAAAGATGCAGTTTATAGGGAAGGTTAAAGGGTCAAAATCCTATTTAATTAGCTTATACCCAGTTGGAAAGTAGCCAAGGAAAAAGAATGCAGTGAAAGTAAACTTCAAATAATATGAAATCTTTGAAAAGGACTAACAACCTTTGGTGAAAGGCTTTCCTGTTCTTAACCTTGTATCATTTAAACTATTTAAATGAGCTGTGCGAAACCTTACATTTATAATGGAGCTTCAAAAAACGATTAAGTATTTCTTCTAGTTACAAGAAAACTGATGCTTACAACAGTGAAAGAAAAGCCTTTACTACTCCATTTTACCATGATCCCTGTCCTTGCATACCACAAAATGGTCGATACGTTGCACCTGATTTGACATCTACTATTTCTGCCACATATGAAGCCTCTCAAGTGTGTGAGACTGCTTTTTAAAAACATATAAGTCTTTCAAAAAACAATTGGGGCAGGGGGATGGGGGGGGAGGGGGGAAGCCTCTGTAATATCTGAAGGAGGCCTGACTTTCAAAGAATGTTGATGCTGCACAGTTTCTAAAAGTTGTGTCTATGAGAAGTACATCATTCCCAAACTATGCGTTATATTTGGACATCTCAGTCATACATATGGAAAAGGTTCTTACAAGCCAGAGTGGGAACTCTGAGAAATAAAATCACTGAGCTGCTTTGCTATCTCTTTATATACTAGATGGGATATCCTCATTGCTGTAGTGATGTTGTGTAGAGGTGCCAATTCTGGAACATTTTTTCCATTTCGTGCCACAGAGACCGCACTGGGGAAATATTTCTGCTTCAGTGCTCCATATGGTTTTATATGTAAAAATGGAACTGGCAGGAAAAAACACAGCTGGCCTAAAGCTGCCAGTAGCTATTCCTAATGTCATAGATTTTCAGCAAGAATCCCAAGTGGGAGTTATATAGGTGAAAGGACTGCATAGCAGTAATCAGTAAGTACCAGCAGAGCCTAGAGGGAATGAGCTCAGAGGCAAGCAATGTTCCATGTAGACAGCATGCATTTCCTCAACTGAGATTTTTTTCTCCCCTGCCCCATTCTAGCCTTCAGAACTCTTGTATTGGGAAACAATTCAGGCTTGGAAAGGTCAATTCCAAAGACTTTCTGATCTCTTTGTCAGTACCGTTGTATGGTATTAATGGTATGGGTGGACACACAGCCTAAGAGCTTTGAACATAATGGTATTTGGAAATATATTCCAAAATCTAAATACATCTATTATTTAAACTTGCCATTCATTTAATAAACTATAACTGTGGGAAAAATCCTTAAGATTCAGCATGTGAGGTCTTCATACTGACTAATTTCATGTGTTCTTAAGGGTTGCAGTGTTGTCCTAAAAAATGTATTTTAATTGACATGACCACTTTGGCATGATGCTCAGTCTCTGAAAAGCCACAGCAGCAAGTGGAATGTATAACCAGACGGTGCTTAGCTAGAAGGATCTTTGCTACACAGAAGGTGACTGCAATGGTGTCTGTTCTGTTAAGCTAAAACAAAGGCATTTGTAACTCCACATTCCATATTAATTAAGAATTCCTTGCTGGTTTGAAAACTACTCTCCTTTTTGGAAAAAGCTCAAGGAAAAACACTAACAAAACTAAAAATACAGGTGAGAAATGTAATATTTTTTTTTCTTAGTTCACCCATCCCTTTTTCTTCTTCCTTCTCCATCTGATAATTACCTCTCTCTTTCCCGAACAAGAACTAACAAATATAACTTAATTCCAAACTGGCTGCAGGTACTTTCAGGCTACTCCAATTATTTTGGTAATGATAAACATTCACACTTTGTTTTCTTAATGTTTAGCATTTTTCTGTTGGAACTAAGGTCATTTCTAGTGTTGTGATCCCTTGGAGTGGATTCTTTGTTCTTGTAAACTGCAAGCTGACTAGCAAAGCGGTCCACACCCATCTCAAGACTATACCATGGCTACTTTGCACTGATTACACTAGAAGCATTATATTTATTCCAAGAGCACTTATCTCTCAAGAAGCAACTTGGCTAATACTAACAATCAAATGTATACAAAATGCCCTATTTTTAAGTACCTGTGGATACTTTAATCTTTGCATGAGGTAGTGGTTAATTATCAGGAGTACATGAATGCTGGCAGGCATTTAGTCTATCATATGTCATTGTCTCCAGCAGACTTTGTTTTGGGGATAAAAGCCATGACAAGGAAAACCAGGAATAAATTTCCAAATACGTTCCCTGGAGTTATTTACTTGTTATGTTAGAAGGGGGGGAGAGGAGGGAGATGGTCAGGCACGTTACCTCATTTGGCTTTTCAGTTGGTCAGCTGCTGTGCTTCAGATAGAAGAAATAATCTTAGATTCGAGTTGATAAATAGCACTGTTAAACAACAGCGACCATCGGTCCCAGGACTGGCAGTCAGTAAGTTTCATTCATGATATTTAGATCGGCACAGGGTTTATCTGCTCTCCCTGAACTCCAGGGTTGTGTTCTTCAATCAAAGCTACAGACCTATAAAGAATTTGAGGCTTTTCTCATCCCTTCTGAAGTCTCTGAACTCTGGTTAAATCTGACTTGAAGCTTCACAAACTGTTAAACATCTCCTTGATATGTTGGCAGGCCAACATATTTTTATTGCTAAAAAATGAAAACCAACCAAAAAAATCCAAGGAACTTCCAGTCAGAGGCATGGGCTCTCAGCCATCTCGTTTGCTGCTCCCTTGAAACATGTACAGGAGATTATCCTTATTAGGCAATATTATGGGTACTCTCAGATCTTTTGAGTATGCTTTTCTTCTTTTTTAATTAGTAGGTCATTATGCGACAACTTCTTTCTGCTCCCCTAAGTGGCCAGCTAAGGCAGATTTCACTGTTTCTAGATACCTGAAAATAATTAGCCGTTTGTGAGTTGGGAAGTGGCTTCAGACTTTAGAACATGAAGCTTTGTTACGAGTAATGCACCGGGGAACTGCTGGTGATGAAAAATAAGGATATAATCCCACATTTTTGTCTTTGCAGGCAAAAGCAGTGTGGTACATTTCTGCCTAGCTTTATGGAGGCAGCTCTTTCCTCCTCCCTCACCAGTTTCCAATCCCATAGTTGTATTGGTGCAACTATTTATAAATTTTATACGTAACTGGATCACTGAGAAGATCTACATTAAAAACAATCCCTCTTCTGATACTTTCAGTGATGCAGTGGGAAGGGGGTCAGTCCCACAAACAGTTTTATCAGGGCAAGTGACACGGGCACAAGTTGCAGGGCACGAATAAGGAGTGAGGTTTGTGGGCAGTGGGAATTTCTTAAACTGGCTGTGCTACAAGGATGGGGCACAATGGCAGGATAACACAGCTTGTCTCACTTGCACCCAGTTGTTTGTGGTTGAATCTCCAGCCCCTTTGGTTTCTTCGTTTAGCAGGAGAGTGCAATAATGAAATCTCTCACCGGCCCTTCCTGGGGCTCCCTTTCTCCCGAGAGTGATTCAAACCAGTAACAAACCTGTTAACCAGAGCTAACACCTGTTAGTGGCTGTATGTCATCTTCCAACAGGCATTTCCCTTTCTGAGTTCTGTTATATGCAACCATAACTGACAGGCACTTTTTTTTTTTTAGTTTCAGATGTTTTAATTAAGCTATCTACAAATTTTGTTCTGGCGTAGCATTTACTTATCGGTGTCAGTGGAGAGAGCTGGTGGAACAGCTGAGATAAGGATCCCATTGTGTCAAACACTGGCAAAAACTGTAGGTTTAGGTTCTCTTATTATAGATCCAGGGAGACAGCATTTCTCCAGTTCACGTTCAATCAGTTCCTCTTTGGCAGGCTTTTTTACAAGTTACCACAATTTAGACACATCACAGTTTAGACACATCACATTAATCATGGGAAAGAAAGAGGGGGGCTTGTTTGGGTTGCTTGCATATTGGAATCTAGAAAATCTTTGAGTTACATCCTTCAGTTTTGCTACAGATATAGGCACGAGTGAAAATTTATGCCTTTATAGGGTTTCAGTTTCAGAGGAGACAAATCTTTAAGCTATTAAAAAACAGAAATAACATACTGAATCCTGAAGCCTTTGGAAAAGTAAAAACAATCAGGAGGGTGTAAGAACGTGTAAGGATTTGGCTGTTTTTCAAGTTTGAGAAGTTGGTTCTTGCAAACAAGTAGCACTGATATTTTTCTGGTCTTGATGTGTACCAAAACCCTCAGCTTGCTTTTTTGTCTTTAATAAGGTGTCTATGGCTTTGCTTGCAAAGTATACTGAGCTCAATAACTGCTATTTTTGTAGTATCTTCAAGTGAAGTATTAGTTTTCCCAGAGCTCGCTCACAGAGGACTGTGCTTTATTCTCAAAAACTAGAAGACATGTAGGAGATTCAGTCCTGGCCATTTTTCATGTGAAGCCTTATTCAAATGGTAATTGTAAAAGGCTTTGTGGACTTTGTTCTCAACTCAAAGAAAAAACTTCAGCTGTCCAGCTAGGGTAGGAAAGAATTCTTGCTGGAAGACTCGGAGAAAACTAATTTGGAAGTTACTACCACCACAAAAAAATTAAAGGTATACTTACAAATCAACTGTGAAACCAATCATGTTATCAAATATCATCGGAAGTGAATATTGTGAATAAAATATATTACAGTGAGGATCAGGCCTTGCATTCCTTTTTTTCCTAGCAAGACATACTATGAGGGAATTCATTACAATATTTTGAAGACACCTGTGTGCAAAGTATGGTTGGTTTACAATTATTGATATGCATACATGCTACTCAGCAACTGGTGTAGAATATAAGGGTAAGTCTTTGCCCTTCAGCATCAGCCTCCTACACTGGACTGTTGGATGCATGTTGGCAAAGTCCTAGATGATGTAGAACTTTCATTTTGGACTCTTACTATACATAAAGGTACAATCTGAAAAACTCACAGTCCAAGTAAGGCTTTCAACAACTTCCAGAGTTTGCAGTTGTTCTGATATTGGCATTTTTGTTAAATTTAACCATATTTATGTAATTTGAACTGGTCGCTCCAGCTAAAATTGGGCACTCATCTGGGGACACACTCTAAAAGCAGAGGCTGTGATATATAACAGCCCCTATAACAAAACAGAGGTTACAGGGAATAAAGTGACTTTTCTATGGTCACATTCACCCAAACTCTTGGTTTCTACTTTCCAGCCTCATATCCACTGTGCTACAGAGCTCTCACTTATTTAATGTACATATACTCCGTATGCTCATAAATCATTTAGTTTATAATTGTCTTATTATTTTAGCTTTTTATTTTCTGACTTCTTTACAGTCCTTGTCTAGCACTCACTTCTTTCAGGGTCATCCCCTTGCACCTACCCTGAAATTGCAGTCACCTCCCATACACAAATCCCTTTATTCGGAATTGTGGTGCTCTGTGCAAAGTCCATCTGTGGAAAATTCTTTGTGGGAAAAGGAATTCTGAAAACAGGAACTTGACTGTATATAATCTGTATTATGGTTCATAGGTTAGAACTGTGGAGAAGAACATACAGCAATATTCATTGCTGTAGACAGAGTCTGGGAGATCAGTGGGGATATGGATACCAATGGAGTAACTAAGACACAGCAGAAAAGAGCAGGAAAAATTAATCAGTAAATGCTTGGTTACTTATTTGTTACATGTGGGTTACTTCTAATGACTGAGAGTAGTTATAAGTATCCCATACAGTACTGTATCTGTGAAAGACTGACAGCCAAGTTGTGAAGATAATCCAGAGGTGTCATTTAAACATTAAATGAGATTAAAGATCGCTAAAGAAACATGAAGGGAATTGGAAAAGATATGGCCTGTGTGAGGGAGGGAAGGCGAGGATGTTCTTTAGTTACAGCAGCGCAGGATCCTGAGCTGACACTATAAACTGACCATGTCAACACAGGCTTCAGCACAAGCTAAAATTAAATTGCAATAATTTGGCTTCATTCAACTCCTGAAAGTTGCTTTATAGACACATCACAGGGAAGAAGACATTTTGTTTCAGTGCTATTTTGGAAGTGATGCAAATCCACCATTTTCCTGTGTGTTACAAGATGTTTGAGTTCAGGAATCACATACCAGCCTATAGCAGAAAATATTCTCTTCAAACCCTTCTCAGTTTGTAAAAAAAAATCATAGTTTTTCTAGTGTAATTTTTTTTTCAAATAAATTTTTAATGACAGCCTTAAGTCTTGCCTCTCCTGTGTATTTTGGGGCATGGATAACTAGATAAAACCAAAGCCCAGTAGAAAGCAATTTTAGTAATCTTATATTTAGCCTTAGTGAACAGTATTCCTCGGGAAACCACAAACAAGGTATAGTCCATTGAAGAAAAGCTTTCAACAAAGCTAGGCTGATACTGAAATAATCTTTGAACTAACACCTCTGAAGATACGCAGAGCAACTTTATAGGCAGCAGTGTACTGAGCCTTGTCCATGGGGTAATTCAGAGCCTGAGCTAATAATACTGCAGATCATTTATTTTTCATATATTAGAACAATCGCATTCCTTTTAAATCTCACAGAACAAAACGTCTCTGCAAAAGAGAGTGCTCTTTACAGTCTGACAACTGCATATTGTAAAGCATATGTTTATAGAAAAGTCTTCATGTATCCATGCTGTCCACACACTTTCAGACTCATACATGCACATTAGTTGCACGCTTGCATTTGTGCACAGATATTACAGACACAGATGTAAAATGAGATGTGTATGTATGTATATACGTGTGTATATATATTTGAAGGGGAGAAAGAATTTATGGGAGGCTGGCCAGATTTAATTTGTCTGCTTGTATTTAGCACTTAAGGGCTTATATACTCAGTTTGCTTAAAAGAGTGAAGAAGTACTTATTGCTTATGCCTCAAATCAGAAATGCATGAAGTGCAGCTGCAGAGATAATATATTCTCCCCAAAGGCTTTGGCTGAGCAAATTAGGTGTCAATGGGGTGCCCGTGCCGGCAGTACTCTCTCTAATTAGTCTCTTGAGCCTAGTTGGTGGCGGGTATAAGATGATCTAATCAATTGGTCTGTGTCTGATGGTACGTGTAAAAATCCTAGCAGGCAGAGCTGTCTCCCACAGGTCAGTCACCTGCACAGCAGGAACGCTCATTTTCATTTTTCATCTCTTCCATCACATGATGCCGACAGTTGGTTTTAAGAAAATTAAGTCCAAAAAATATCTAGTTCACGGGGCATGTAGGTCAAAATAAAGTTGCATTATGGGTATCGGCGATCCAATTAATTAATATTTATAGCAACGAGTTGCATGTAGATATTATCTGAGTGCAAATAGTATTGATAATGTTTGGTTGGCTTTTTTAAATGACTTCTCTAACAAAGACTGGAATAAAAGGAGAGGGGAAAAATCACCTGTTAATAGTATACTTTTTTAGAGAGAATGAACGGTGTCTGTGGTGTGTGCATGTGGGAGAGGCAGAAAGAATATATTGTTGATGTTCTTTAATACCCCAACATTTCAGCTCATAGAGAATACAGTACCCCCAGTTGTCAGCTCACATTTTTATTTTAAATCTGGCCTCGTAGAATTAATACTCTTATAATAATGCTAAATCAGCTGCAACATAAAGAGACCTGCACTCTGCGTGTGGTTTACATGCTAAGGACTCTGCAGGAGCACAGCTCCACCCTATGTGGTAATTTACACAAAAATTAGGAGCACCTGGAGAAGGATGCTTATGCTGCCAAAAGAAGCATGTATTGAATTGGTGATTTGCATGTTTAAAGGAAAGGATATTCTTTTACTAATTAAAATAAAGAAAAATGAAAAATAGTTGGGATTCAATCACTGCCCTCTGCCTCATCTCTTGAGAGCATGATTAATGTTTAAATTACAAGCTTCAGTATCCCTTCTTAGAATCACTATTACATCAACAGCTACTGCATTCTGAAGTTGGCCTCTGCCGGTTTTAAGGTGGCTTAATACCTTATTTTATCCCATTTGGGATCTGGGACAAACAGGATGTATGGAGCAGATTATTTCTCTAGATAACAAACATACAACCAAGTTACTTGATTTAGGTAATTTGCTATTGCAAGCACACCATGAACTTGCTTGTAATCTTCTATTAGGTTTAGTAGAGGTGTCATGAAAACCAAAAGTACCGTGGACCTATGGTGAAAAAATACAACTTCATTTTTAAGGCAGTCTGTTACATTTCAGGTTTTGTTGTTGGGTTTGTTTTTTAGTTTTCCTAATGGGAAATCACAAGTTGTAAATATTCCCTTTAACAATTTATGCTTTTATAAGCAAAGTTGTGACCAGAGGCAATAAACACAATCTGCCGAGTCACCAGGCAAGACTTTGCTTTGTGTGATCAGGAAAATGTATTAAATTCTAAGCAAGGATATTTCTAAAATACATCTTAAAAAATGCAAAATGGGAGTACTGACCCATCTGGGAACTGAACAGCAGCACCGTGTGGAGAGCCCTGCCTTGAGTCTTGGTTGAGTGAACAACTCATGTTTTGGTTCAAGTGCCCCACTGAAGAAACAATGCTTTTTTAATAAAAAGAGTGGTTCACACCAATCTAAAATTTCACATTGGTTTAATAAAACATATTTAATAAATGTATTTAAAATAAAACAATTTAATAAAAATTGCTTTAATAAAATCCACAATAGTGGATTTTCTGCTGTTGACAAAGAGACACCCTCCTCTTCCTCCATTTTAGGTTAGGTGTCTATTTGATGTGATGCAATGAGTCTCATCTTAAACAAATCCAAAACAAAGAGGAGGAGGTCTCCTGTCCCACAGCACAGGGGTTACAGGGCTCCTCTGCAGTGGCGTATCTGTGTTGGGTTTCTTCCCCTGCCTGGGGACAGGTAGACCTCTGTTGCCCATTGCCTAGAAGACTCTAACCATGAAGGCACTCCCAGGCTGAGGGAAGGGATTTCATCTCTTGACTCCACTTTGAATAAACAATAAACATTCAGTGAATTAGAGAGGCAAATGCAAGCATTATGTCTTTCCAGCGTGTATATTCCTACCCAGCAGCCTGTTCGCTGTGTCAGAGCTCACACAAGGATTTTATACACAGTGGAATTACCTTGGCAGCCAAAACTGAGGGTTCAGCCTCAGAACAACCTGGCATTGGGCTGCTGGTGTGAGCAGCGGGGGCCATCACACACACTGCCTTCCCAAACTGGGCAGCTGTGCGTCTCAGCACAATTTCAGAGAGACTCTGACCACCAGCCGTTCCCTGGGTCCAGTTGCATTGTGTCTTCTCACTTTCCCCAGCCAGAACCATTGGGGAAATGTGGCATCAAATCACCTTCTTTTCCAGGGAGCTCACTGTTTGATCCAGTCTAAATCTTGCGCCCGTGCGGAAGGCGGGAGGTCGCATTGCCCACCACACCATTCCACCAGGAAACCAGTTATCCCAGTTGCAGCACTGGCATAGCAGGACCCAGCAAAGCTGGAGCTGGTGGAGTTGTGATCATAAAACTGTCCACTGCCTCACACTGAGCCAGAGCAGAAAGACAAATGGGGTTCAGCAAAAGTCTTCGCAATCTCCACGCATGTTTGTGTAAAGTTTGCTGCCCCTCCTTAGTCCTCTGTGCTCTGCCTCGGTCTGCACTGGTGCTGGCACTGGTTGCCAGTATGCAAAGGGGTTTTTTCCCCTGTGCTAAATGGTAGCAGCTGTGAGTTTGTTCATTTCTAAGGAAGCTTTTATTGTTCTAGGGCTTGATCCTGGAAGTGCTAAGCTTCTGATGAAGGTATTCCCCATTTCACAGGCTCAAGCCCTGCCCTGGAGAGCATGTCATCGGCTTTGCCTATGGAGCCAAACTCAAAGCCAGAAAATGTAGTATTGTCACTAGGAAATTGTAGCACAACTTTGGGAAAAGTGTGACAGTCACCTCCTTTAGAAATTTTCCCGAGGTCCACTGATAGAAAGTTCTGTGTAATTAATGTAATTGCAGTTTTTCTCAAATTTCAGCAATTTAGTAACTCCTGAAAAAGCCTCCATCCAGAGGCTTTTCTATCCATACCATTTTGTTACCTCTCCTAGATGTCTCTGTTGCTTATGCCAGTCTCTGGAACTTCAGAAATCTGGGCTTAGCCTGAATTCAGGCGAGCTGTTCTGGATCTGGGCAGATGTGGCTTCCAGACCACAGGCTGACCTTCCACAGCTGCGGGGTGGGTGGCAGTGGGAAAAAATGCAAGCTCCATATTGAAAGGAGCTTTGGGAATCTAGTTGCTTCTTTGTAAGGAGGGGCTCCTAAAAGATCATTCCTAAAAAGTGCTTTTGAGGGATGGGAAATGCAGAATTTGGGGAATATTGTCAACAGCGTTTCACCACCGAGCAGCTGTGAATCTCTGCGTGTTCCAAACACTGCTTTTCTTTTTAAGCTTATGAACGGTAAACTAAATGGATCAGCTCTAATGTATTCCTTGAAACAAGATTTACTGGTGCTTCATCCACGCTCCTAGATCCTGGAGAAAGTGGGACTTTCATGTGGAGTAGACATTCCCCACAAACTCCAGAGACATTTAGGAAACCCCCCAAGCAGGACTCAAGAGGGGCAGGCCAAGGTCCAATAGAGGCCAAAATACTGCCGTGCATCGTTAAGAACAAGAGTTTGTTAATCCAGTTCAGGTATTCTGGCGCTTAAAGGGCAGAATACCTGAGCTCTCAAGAACCATGACAGAAACCCTGGAAATTGTGAAAGTTAGCTATTGTGTAGAGATTAGGCTGTTTTGATGAAAGCCGCAATTAAAATTTTATGCTTGAAACTGCAGTTCAAAACTGATGCCTTGTTTTTCTCCTGCTTTGGAAATGAGGGCTAGACTAGATCCACTGGCACCTGCATCCAGTTTGATTTAAATAGTTTTAGGACATGCTAATGCAAACCAGTTCCATGCACAATGAATATTTCAGCGTTCTTAAGTGGTAAAATTTCTCGATATATGACTGTCTTTCTGCAACTACATTTTAAAAGTCTAGCAGGTCTCTAGTTACAATACTTGGTCATAAAAAAACTCATAAAACAAATATATTTTGAACTTGAGAAAAGACAGAATTTCTCAGAAAGTCTCACTTTATTAATTGGCATTTATTAAGAGTTAAATATGTTAATTATAAAATCCTTCCAATGGCTCCAGTCCATCTACACCATTTAGCCTTCACCTGGCTCTTCTTGCACTCGTTGCATCCTTTGTTTGAGAGTAAGGCTTCCCACATTCTCAGCCTGCCTCCTGTTCTGTGGAAATCTCAAAAGCATCAAGGTACCTTCTTGCAAGTTTAATCACTGCTTTGAGCCTACACAAACAGGAATCATCAGCAGAGTCAAAGTGAATCTATTGATACAGTATTTATTTTTGGCATATGAAAGGAGATGTTTTAATTATCTGCCTGTTAATAGAAAAACACTGAAATAAAGGTGAGTATGTTTAAATGCAGCACACCAAGGAGCTCCATAACCTGGTTGTGTTTGCAGAAATGTTCGTGCTGTTCCCCAAGGCACCTCAGATACCTCTTGGGAAGCAAACCTGAGGAGACCATTTCATAAACTAGTTGCAAGCATTGCTGTGAAGTTGATCACTAGGGACTCCGTGAGGAAGGGGCCACAAAGAGCTTGTAAACTCTTGAAGCTGTGCCAGCACTTAGCAACCTCCCTTTGCATTCATGGAGCATGACCACCTTTAGAAGAACCAACTGCCTATGTATGGCTGCCTGTAATTTTCATGGAGAATCTGAGTGCTGATAGCACCTCTGAAGATTAGCACTTGGGGCAGAGATATGTGAATATGGATTAATATATCTTACTTGGGCAACCACCCTGAAAACACTGGTTCATTTTTAAGTTCATTTTCTTGAGATAACAGCTCTAAAAGTGTTTTGAAATACTGTCCTTTGCTCTGAGCTGGTGTCTTTGCAACTGACTAGCCTATGTTTTACCGAGGTAAAATCATTAAAAAGTGCAATTTGTGAGGCTTATTCTAATTTATATTGTTCCCTTACAGGATTAAATTTACCAGTTTGGAGGAGGGAAACAGAAACTTAATACGGAGGCCGACACCAGGAAGGAACCACGGCCTGTTTCCTTTCTTTCTCTATGGTGGATTTCATGCAAAAGAAGATCGAAGCTGGCAAGACCCTGGTTTTTCCCCTGCAATTTACTTAAAACCTTGCACGCATTTGGATACCTTGTGATTTCAGAGAACTATGTGAAGATTAAGCTTTTACTTACTGATACATGGCATGTACTCTTTCAGTCTTTTGTGTTTGATTTTGTTTGATTTTCCACTGCAGCGCTGCATCTTTGTAAGGATTTTTATGCTTTCACCAGCAATGTCTTAAATACATTAAGACAACGCATTTGGTGTTTACACCTCTAAAGTAACGACTGTGCAAAAAGGAAAAAAACAACAGTGGAATAAAGGACTGTGTTTTCTTTGAGTGTTGCACATACTTTGCAACCAATGGGAAGACTATTTCTGCTAGAGCAAGCCCAACTTGTCTGATCAGCTGACAATTACAGCACCTTGACACTATTCCTGAGGTGGTGTTGGGTTATTTCTTTTTTCATTATGTCCTCAGACCATAAAAACATGGCAATAATTGCATGTTTGCAGTTCAGTACTCTGAATTAGATTACTCCACTTCGGCTATGTAGCATGCCAGTTTTCAAAATAGGCCTGTGAGAAAGACAAAGCAAAAATGATGAGATGCACGCAGCTGACAGATATACAATGAATTCTTTATGGTTTTGTTCCCTTCAAGAATATTTCTTTTATGGGTCTTGGCAAACATCTCTGTTTTTCCTCACAATATTTACCTTTTGGAATGTTTTCTTGAAAACAGAGATGATGAAACGGTTCCGTTTAATTCAAGGCAGATACTAAGGTACGGGAAAACTTTTGTTGAACAAACCATTAAATCTAGCTATGTTACTTTGCCACATACAAAGCAAAGTAGAACATTTTCCTTATCCCAAACTGTTTGCTGTTCCACACCAAAGCACCTTTCGAGTTATTTTCCATAGGTATTCTGAGCTGATTGGAAGGCACTACCAGATACTGTGTCTTTAGATAGCTTTTCTCAATGAATCATTCAAATGCAGATTTTGCGAGAGACAAAGTTACGTGATATTAGAAAAGGAAGTCCCTGCTACATTTTGGCTGGGGAGAACATTGTCTTCAGGGGTGTGATAAAACTGCCCTGACCACATACAATGCTTTGCATTCAGAGAGGGCAGGGTATGGTGCAAAAACCGCTGCTGAGTTATAGTCTTGCTTGGACAGAAATGCTTGCTAGGCAGTATTATTCTACACATAAATTTGACATCCTTTGCTTGCTGGATGCATTGAATTACATTTTTAAGAAGTGTGGTAACACTTTCAGTGTTTAAAAGGTGGGGGAAAGGATTTGTGCTACTGCCATCTTATTAAACTCCAGCAGTGTTTAATAAGAAAAAAAACACCCAATAAGGAAAATCCTTGAATGTGCAAGTAGCTACGAAAGGCCTCTTAATGAACTAGGATACGAATCTACCCTTTCAAAAAGCTGATCCATGGAAATATTCTCAATATTTGCACAGCCATTAAAAGACAATTTTCCCCAATGGCATCTCAGTTTCAGGACCTGGTAAAAGCCATCTGCAAGCCTCTTTCAGTCACACTCCTATTTAGAACTTTCTACAGTTTTCCCCCTGTGTTTATGAGGGGGAAAAAGTGATCACTGAACTTTTGAATTTATTACACACTGAAACTGCCTTAGACGTCTTTTGTTTGGGTTTCATGTTTCTTTTTTTTATAAGAGAAAAGTCTTTTATACATTATCTTTGCTACTTAAATTCTGTGCAGTTTGATGATTAAAATTAGCTATTTTTAGAAAAAAAAAACTTGCTGCAAAAATCTGAAGAATTTTTGAAAATATATCAAAGATTTCAATTAGGAGTACAAGGGTAGTTTCATAGACGCATCTACTTGGCAGCTTAAATTGGGAGGCAAGCAATTATGCTGCTCAGCTAAACATCTGAAGGTTTAATATAGAGAGTGATTCCCCAACTGCTCCCACAAGGCTAGCACGTTGCTATCCATAGTGACTCATGTACAGTGTTTGCTTAAGGGGGGTGTGTGTGTCTCTGTGTGTGTACACACACATGCACATGAGATTATCTTCTCTGCCCCATTCCCACTTTTAAGTAACCACTGAAATAAAGTTGGTCCAAAAATCTTCAAACTCAATTGCCTGAAGGAAAGTGCATAAATATCTAGGTTCCTAAATAGTAACTCGATTTTCAGCAGTAGTGAGGTTATCACAGCTACTGATCAATTAAGGAGTGACCAGGATTTCTTACTTACGCCCCTATTTCCTGGGTGCCCTGATTGCCTGGGGTTGACTTGGCTTTGCTGCTCTTCCGCAGAAGCTCTGGGCCCTGAGGATGTTCTCCCTGCACCAAAGGGACCCAGGCTCAGCAAGCTGGTGCCATTCTCCTAAGCACTGCAAATTATTCTTCTGGAACATCAAATCTGCTGGGAAATGGCAAGTTTTTTGAGAAAGTAAAAGCAACTTTGTCCAGGAAACTAACAGTACAGCCTTATTTCCCTCTTCCTTCTTCTAACAGAGCCCTTGCCTGCATGGGCTGATTGACACCCATCAGTTCGGACGCCCTGACAGCTAGCCCACCTCTCCAGCATCTTGCAGAAGTGGGGTTTTCCCCACAGCTCCTCTCAGAGTTGCGGAATGGCCTGTTTAAAACCCATCAGTTCTCTTGAGCAAGCTTCAGTGAAGATCAGTAGTGTTACCCTCTTTTTCTCTTATCCTTCCCAAATTGGTTCCCTGCAGAATCTTCAAAGGGAGAAGAAGTAGCCTGGCCTTCCAGGAGTGCTGCAGGTGCAGGGAATGTAGTGTTTCATACCATCAGTAGTAAAAAATGGGCTTAAGTGACCAGTAGTCTCTGGGGCACAGTCCTTGAGAAACTGTGGGACTCACTTGGAGTCGACAGCCGGCAGCAGCATAACCTTCATTTTCCTGCTGCTTGCCTCAGCCCCAGTAGATCCTTCCTGATGATCCTGAGAGGATGTGGCTTTGCTGCGAGAGGGGAGAGCAGCCACAGGGCAGCAGGTGTAGTACGCAGATAAAAATGGGAGAGCATGTTCTAACTCTCTATGAGATCTAGTATTAAGTGAACGGGGAAGGGAAGGTGGTGATAGAGATGGTCTGCACGATACAGATATTCCTTACAAGTTAAAGTTCACAGAAGCTGACTTCACAAGCCAGCCGGCTGGAGATGGCTTAGTCCTCTCTCCTGCTGGGTTCAGATCAGCTCTAATCCACACCCAGCAGTACCACACCAGTCAGGACACTGGTAGGGCTGACGTTACATCACTCTATGGTGTCTCGCATCAGTTGGGTCCTTTTTATTCTCGCTATTGTTTTTAAACAGAACCATGGTTTAGGGTAAGACATCAGTACATGCAACACTGAAAATTCCATCTACAGTCGACAGAGGCACTGGGGGTTTCTCTTTCTCTTTGGTACGTAGGGGTTCTGCACTTCCCACTCCTGGGGAAAGAAGGTAGGATAATATATTCCATGTGGGCTGGTGGGTGACGTACACCCCTGTGTGCTCTGCGTCAGCGCACGCAACCAAATGTGTAGTCAATGCTCTGGTATGCTCATATACAAAATATTCATCTAGAGATATTATTGGGTTAGTAATCTTTGTTATATAAAATGTTTAGGCTGTACAGACTGGGGAGCAAAATGCAGACACTCCGTATAAACAGAATTACATTCCATTACTGAGCATAACAATACTCACCCCTACCAGCATTTAGGTGGAGTGACCGTATGTTACTGCCTTGCATTTTTCACATAAGCAAAAAACCTAAACGTAAAGGATGCACTAATAATTCCCGTCCCCCAAAATGCATTTCAGTGGTGCTGCATACAAAATCCCTGCTTGCCAGCTTCCACACGGATTTTTGTATGGTGCACTAAAAGGTGTTCTTTTTTTAACAAATAAAAAGGGGAGGGCTGGTACATGAAAACAATGTTAATGTAATTAAATATATAAATACACACACTTCAGAAGAACAGCATAGTAAGCAGTACAGTAAAATAAATGTCACATTATTTGTTACACTTTGTAATTTGTCTGTATTATGAAAGATGTAATGGTTTGTCAGCTGTAACTGTTGTTTTCTTGTAACATCATACTGAATAAAGTGTAGCAGAATCTCTCTTCTCTTTCATATATGTGATCTAGACCTAACCCAGGGAGTAAAGCCTTTCTTTTACTTTGTTCTCCAGAAAACAAACAAGAAAATGGTTCTAAACAACAGATTCTTAAGGAATTAAAATTATTTAGAAGCAGAAAGGCACTAGACAGTAATTAGTCGAAAAGATTAGGCACTGATTGAGTCAAACACATAAGCTTAATCAAAACTCCATGGCAGTGCTGACTACAGAGCCTTCTTCACATAGTGCATTTCTGTCTGTACTAGTTAGTAAGTTAATTATTGGTGTCTCTTTCCATTTTGTTACATGTGTGACGAGGGACCTATTTACAGTACACTGGGATTTAATTGAAATAGAAGGGCCAATTTTCTGGCCAAAAAAAAAAAAAACCAAGTCTGATTTAAATATATCATTGTATGAAGAATAAACTCTGGCTTATTGCAACTTCTCTTGAAATAAAAACTTGATAATTCTGGGTGAAAATCAGGCAAAACATATGATATGCATTTTTCACAACTTTGGTATGGGAGTGTGATTTACACCTGTTTTACACTTATTTATGTCAATCAGTGAGTCTGTGCTGCTTGGATTCTTAACCTGTTTATTTATTTGTGCATTACGGCGTCCGGTAGGCAAGTGCCCACTCATGCTGAATGTAATCAATATGTGCCTTCAGTATTTTCTCCTCCTTTCCATTGCTTCTAGCTTTTTTGGTGCTGACATCTTGCTAGGACCTATTTTTAGACAACAAAAGTTAAATCAATGCAGCTTGCACAGACTTGGTTAAAATATTTGACTGAAATGTCAGAATATGCTGTTTTAGCAAATGCAGGAGTCTAGGAATCTGCTGGTTTTAACATCATTTTGGTCTGGTGGGGGGGATGGCTGGAGAGCAAGTGCTTGTAGTCCGAGGGCTGATGGGGAAGCCAGTAGGCTAGGATATGGATAACGGGGGACCTAAATTCTAGTCTTGGCTCCCGCTGATGAGTAACTGAAGATAAAATGTGTTTCCTTTGAGCTAGCACAATATCAGCTTGATTGTGGGTCTTCAGGTAGAATCCTGTTCTGGCCCAGTTCTGATGGCAGAATTCTTCAGGAGATAATACTCACTTTTACATCTAGAAAGCTGCTGCAGAATGACGTGAGCTGCACCCAGAGGGCACTGCACAAAACCAAACCAAGGAAGCGCATGCATATTCATCTATTTCTATTTTACCTCCAGTTCTCACTGGCTAGAGTAAATTTAGGAAACTGTTGCCTTTTCATAGTCTATATTCATGCTTTCAGCTGAGGATCTGATGTGTTTGGTATTCCTGACTCACTACCTGTGTGGCAACTTTAACCTACGACTCTCTCAGATACAAATGAGGACCAAGAATTATTACCTAAAAAGGTTTGTATGTTTGAGTGCTGGGTACCAGGAAGCATATTGAAAGTGAGCTTTTAATTATGTAGTATAATCCTTAAAGCTGTCTCCTGACTCCCTTGGCTGCACGCCTAGCCTGTTTAGCCCCAAGGTTTTCTTCCTAAACTAGCCTGGCTGCTACAGCAAAGCAAGAGATGCACTTAACTAGAATAGCAGCCACCCCTCCCCCGAGAAAAGCAAAACCAGAGGGAAGGTGTTGGAGCAACTTTGTGCCACTAGGCTAACACATACAGTTTCTAAATAATGTCTCTCCTTGTAAACCTCTGCAAAGTAAACCCTACAGCAGCGGAAAGGCTTGCTGCTACCAGTGGGGGGTGGTGTTATGGACATTAAATTTCAGAAGCTTATATAGCATATGGGTGAGGATAAAGGAATACAAATCAGAGAAAAAACCTGAAGAGATTACAAAAAACCAGGGCCAAGTATTTACTGTTCATTCCCCTTGCAAGTTGTGTTATATATTGTCTGCAGTGAGTCATGCTGAGAGAAAGCCAGGCACAATAATAGCTGAGAGCAGTCCTGCAACCCCTTCCTTACTGCCTGTGCCAGCTGATACTGAGTTGGGCGAAAGAAAGTGATTCCAAAAATACTCTTGTGGTTTTTTTCTCCTGTTTCCCAAAGGGCCTTGTAGTGATTGTCGGGGCTGTACTGCCTTGAAAGAACTGCTAAACTAAAATCAAACATATTTTAAAATTAATTTTCCAAGGACTGATATGGTGATTCACATAAAAGATGTAACAGCTTTAAGTGCTAGACAACAAGATCCTGCAGTGCTATATATCCGAGTAAAGTCTTGAAGCCTAAGGAGATATATGATATCATAGAAACATTGCCTTTCAACTGGAATTAGGACTACAGGGTAGGTTTCAAAAGGGTAGGTGTTCAACTTGCAATCCAGCTAATTAAAATAATTTGCCCCCAGCTTCCACCTGAGGACCTCAGAGATATTAATGCGTTAATGAAATGAGCTGTGCACGCAGCCCTGGGATATACCATACAGATGTAAAGATCCATATTTTGTAGAAGAAAAATAGCCAATCCACCCCAAAAACCAAAGCACAGATTCAGTTCCTTATTTTCAAAGCTATGCATGGGCACAAGCACCAAATAGAGAATTTCACTTGGTGTTTGGTGAACACTGAACATTCAAGACGCTTTTATAGAGTATTTTACCACAAAAACAAAGAAGTATGACTTCTGTGTTCAAAACAACTCAGGTTTTACTGTATAGACAGATGGAAAGATTGCAGATACCTCACATGACAAGGTGGTGTGGTCTAATACGACTGTGAAGAGTTTTTCATTGACCAAATGCCCAGCATCCTGTCAGTGTGGCGCAGGACAAATTGTGTGTCCCACCATCTCAGCTTCGCTGAGAAACACTGTAAACATGAACTGCCACTTGGCTGCATCAGGAGACATAGAGCTGTCAGACACTTCAGAGACTGTCTCAGCTGTTCTTCTATATCACAGTGATTTTTTTCACAACACACACTGCGGAGAGCAAAGCAGAAGCAATTTTCTGCTTGGGAGGTAGCGCTCTACTGAAATAGCCCCTTTCATATAGATGGTTAACATTTTATAGATATTTCTCTCCCAGCATGCTGTTCTGGCCCATTACATATAATAAATGCAAACCACGATAGCCCTAACATGCCCTTTATATGTACATTGCTGGCTGCTACTCATGTTTGTCTGTCTGCTGAGCACTCAGAAAGCAGCCAGCGCAGGGGATTTTGGAATAAAATTTCCTCTTTGGTAGGGACATGAATGATGGAAGAGCTGTACCTCTGGTCTCCCACATCCACTAGGTCCTTTTCAGAAATGCCTGTTTGCATCTAGGCAACGTCCATATTTTCACTGCCAGCTGTTCAGCTTGCACTCATGTGTGCAGAGTGACTAATCTGGAATAGCAGGAACCTGTAATTTTGGAAGCAGCTCTACTAGTGGTCAGGGGTACCCCACTCTTCTGCCAGGCCAGAGCCAGCAGTGAGTGAGCTCTGTTTGGCACAGAGAGGCGACGCCATGAAAAGCTGAAATCAGGACTCAATCGTCAAAGTGACTATTAAGCAGGTATTCTTTATTGCAGCGCTGGACGCACAGGGGATCGCTCCTCCAAATGTGCGCGCCAGGCAGAGTTAGTTTAACAACATATATACACACTATACATACATATTCATGCAATTTCTGAGAACTAATTAACATATTCATTATTTTTCCGAGAATTCACTGTCGTAGTGACCGGTTGTGGTTGGTTCTGCATGTCTCTGGTCTTGGAGCCCCCTGTTCTCAGAGGTAAGTTCCTCCTACAAGGTTACACTGTGCTGATCTATACAATTGCTACATGCATACCTGCCTGAAGACAGCTGTCTCCATACATACCCTATCCCTGCAGAGAGGGAGGCCCCTGTTTGTGGTTAGCCACGTTAGAAAAACCAAGAAAAACTCACAGTATTTGCTAACTCATGCTTATGCTAAGAGCGGCTTAGTTATGTCACGCAAACCTTCAAGCCACACTCAGCCCTACTCCTTAATTCAGAGTTCTGTGCTCTGCAGCTCCAGCCGCTCCCTGCGCTCGCTCCATCAGGAGGTGTCGGCGCAGCAGGGCTGGGGGTGTCGGCATGGGGAGGAGGGCATGGGACAGAACCTCCTGTTCTGTGGAGCCTGGGAGCAAGGCCACGGACCCGGGACTGGTCAGGAAACCGTCACAGGCGAATGCCCTGGTTTTAGAAACCTCCCGACTGTTCATCCTACCACTAGCTGGGCCCTTATAACCCCCACATGAGAAAGGGCCATTTGGGTATCTTCCCAAACCCTTTCCCCAAGCAATTATAATTTAGATTTAGGACAACTGATTGCTCAAAGGGGAGAGTCTCAGAAGTTTTCAGATGAGCCCTTACAAGTCCTTAAATATGAGGAAGTACACACTCACCGCCTGTAATAACACAGAGCTTTGAACACCCCGGTGTTAGCCAGCAGGGTTTCCTATGCCAGCGCTGCCAAACAGATCCTGGTCTGGGGGCGGGGGCCTGTGATGAGCCCCAGTGCCAGGGAGGCTGCAGGAGACGCCGCCTTAACTGGGGAGGGAAAGGAGCGGGGGCCTGGAAATGACACCAGCAGCCTGGCGGCCTGGTGACAGACCAGAGCTAAAGCCACTTCGCACCCTGCCATTGGGAATCCCAGCTGCTCCTTATTAGCACCGTGTCAGTCTCTATGCATAAATAAAAACTTCATTGGCTCCCTAGGTCAGCCCGTCTCCTCCGCCTGACAGGACTGGGCCAGGTGAACAGCAACTTTATGGCAAGGAACCCTCAGTGCCCTTCAAAACACGCCATTCCCACACCTGCACTGGGGCTGCTGAGCTCCTTGCTTAGCACCAAAATATTTTGACTGCGGGAATCTGTCTCGTAGGAGGATGTGCCAGGAGGGAACAAGGAACACATTTACATTTGCTGGCCTTGCTGAGTGCCACTTCAGATGCCCCATTTTGCACAAACACACATTTCTCTGCCGCACCGTCAGGCACAGGTCCAGAGGTGCAGGGGCCTCCAAGCCGCTGGTTCAGAGCCTACAGGGGAGGAGGGACTTTACACTGAAGCGCCGTTCAAGGGCCGTCCACGGAGAATGGAAGCTCTGCCGAGCCCGAGGACGCCTCCCCCGCTGCCAGCCGGGCCCTGCTGCCGCACCCGCCTCCCGCCGGCTGAGGTGAGGGGCGCGGCCCGCGGGCAGGGCGCCGCCGCTCGCCAGGGGGCGCCATGATGCGGGGCCGCCCGGGCCGGGCTGTCTGCCCGCGGGCGCGACCGCCATGGCTGGGGAAGGGCCGAGGCCGGGCCCCTCCTCGCTGTGGAGGGGGAAACTCTGCCGCCAGCCGTGCGGGAAGATAACAGCGGGGTATCCGGTGCGGGTCGGGAGGAGGAGTTTTAAATCCCGAGTTGGGCACGCCTGCTGCTGGGTTTGGCACAGTGGAGGAACTGTTTTGCCGTGAAATTGGGGGATACTGGAAGGCTCACGCCTTTCACTGAGTTTATTTTGAACGTTTTACGAAACACTGCTGTGTTCGCTTTCCCTCAGCCGTGGCTCCGGACTGGCTGGGTCAGGCAGAGCGGGCACTGGTTTGCTGGGGGAAGCCAGGCCTCTCGCTCCCCTCACAGCATCCCCTGCCCCACCGCCTGTCCTGGGGGCGTCCCAAGCTGCGAGCACAGCCCGGCCATCGACGCCTGCCGCTGCCAGTAAGGTTTGGGGTGGGTGGCAAGTTTTTTTTTTTTTTTTTTAATCTTACTCTTTTCCACATCCATCCACAAACCTGCCAGGGTTTCCACCGGCTCGACACAGTGGAGGGCACTTTGCTATGACTCAGCAGTTCATGTTCAACACTTCCAGTCCTGTTTACTGTACTGCCTGAGATCCACACTCGGATACCTCCGGGCAACAGCCAGTGCAGTAACAGGGGTCTGTGCCGGTGTGTGAATACCTGACAATGGAATTGGGCTCCACGCCATCTGTAAAACACAGTATCAAACTCACACTTGCCCCAGACCCTGATCTTTTATTAATTTCTTCCATACAGAGAAGAAAAAAAAAAATTGCAACCAAGTTCTTTTAAAGATATCTCTGGAGCCTGAGTTAGAGAAATGGCCTTAGGTGGATTTTTTTTTAACTTGGACATTTACTACAAAGAAAGAAAGAAAAGGTGCTGGTTAATCTCTCTTCTCATGTGATCCTCAGTCTCTACCTAGTTTATTTTCCCCACATAGAATCTCCTTTGTTCTCTGGTAGTAGCCCCCTAAACAAGTGATTAACAGATGAAGGATCAGCCTGCAATGCTCCTAGCTGCAGGATGCGATGCAGGGGAAAAATTAAGAAATCCACACTGGCTATTTTTCTGACATGCCTCCTAGTTCTGCATTGTCCCAACAGAGAAATTGCTGGTATAGCATGCACATTTTTTTCTTTTGAGGTGTCCCTCAGCACTTCCCTGAATCTCCCAGGCCTCCCTGCACCTTCTTTCATTTAAAATGCTTTTCCTAGCTTAATTTAGACTGTTCAATTAAAGCTGGTTGGAAGTTTTTCCCAACAAAGCAAGGTTACTCAGCAGCTTTGAAAACCACTGATTTATCAGGAGAGAAAGACTTATCTTTCAATTAACTTCCTTCACCTGTGGGTTGCCAGGAGCTCAAGTTTCTCCGCTCAATGACCTGTTTCCATCTGAATGACCATGAGGCTGGAGACCTCAGGGATTCTTGCCTCTTGGCTATAGAGCTGGGAGCCAACACCAGAATCCTCCAGTGTGTGCAGCAATGGGGCAGTGCAGATGCCAGAAACTGGGATGACTACTTTGGTCTCAAGACACCATGTCATGAAACTGGCCAAACTGCTGTCCCCAGATATTTCAGTATGTCACATTTTTGACACAGTGTTTAAACTCCACCAACATGTTAACGGTTTTGCTTTAAGTTTGGAATGAAGCATGGCTAGAAAGCATTTCCCCACGAAAGAAGGAATAACCTATCATCATTAGCAATGAAACCTATCAAAAGGGGATAACAAGCTTCACTCGCTGGAGGAGACAATTGGTAAATTCAGAATACAGCTAAGATGTATTCTTTCTAAAGAAAATAATGATTTAATAGATCATCTTACCACTCATGCAGGAGAGTTCTGGTTTTAATCCAGTTTGAAATCAATTGGAATCCCAGCAATCTTGACGTAAATTAAGTTTTTCTTGCATTGATTCTAGTAGTATTAGGACTTTACCTGGGATGACTTGCTAAGATAGACACTGAGGTTAAACACAAATTGGAGCTTGAGGCTAGATTCCACTTTGTGAATGTCAATGGCTTATGCAAGCAGGAAGTCACACTTGATAGCCTTATAATTTGTTAATTATATAAGAGGTTGCAATGGCTACGTGGTTTACAGCTGGATAAATTTAGAATTTGTCCTGTTTTAACATATTTGGAGATGTTACTGAAACCATTGCTTCATGGTCCTCTTTTTTGCCTTTATGTGCTGACCAGTTGCTGGGGGGGTGAGGGGAGGAGGTTCTACTATGAGTACAGATATATGTATTTCTGAGAAAAATAAATATGATTGTCTAAGCAACACATTTTGGGAAAAGTAAGCCAACCTTTTTCCTATGCCCAGTATTACATCATTTGAAACAGTGCACTGTCTCAAGATCTTCTGAGGACAGAAACTGCATCATAGTGGAAAGATTGAAATCTTAATTTCCAATAGCATAAAGGTCCCATTTGCAATCTTGGAAAAATGTACTGTTATTAGGCATAAAACCTATTCTCATTACAGCAGCAAATGCTGTCTATCATAGCCTCAGTACACAAGGGAAAAAATGCCATCTGCAGAAGGAAGTTATTTAATAAAAATATATCTATCTACTTCTGTTAATTAATTGTTCCCCTAAGAAAGCTTTAAGTGCAAAGACATTGAAGTATCATAGAATGGTTAGAGTTGGGACCTTAAAGACCATCGAGTTCCAACCCCCCTGCCCTGGGCAGGGACACCTCCCACCAGACCAGGTTGCTCAAAGCCCCATCCAGCCTGGCCTTGAACCCCTCCAGGGATGGGGCAGCCACAGCTTCCCTGGGCAACCTGTTCCAGTGCCTCACTACCCTCACAGGAAAGAATTTCTTCCTAATATCTAGTCTAAATCTACCTTCTTTTAGAACCATTCCCCCTCGTGCTGTCGCTACGCTCCCTGATCAAGAGTCCCTCCCCATCTCTCCTGTAGCCCCCTTTAGGTACTGGAAGGCTGCTGTAAGGTCTCCCTGGAGCCTTCTCTTCTCCAGGCTGAACAACCCTAACTCTCTCAGCCTGAAAAGTAGGAAGTAGCTGACTGGATAGAGGCTAAAATGAGGTAATTCACGTTTTATTTTGTTTACATTCAAAATTGTTTTCAGCCTTTGCTTTCTGCTGTGATTTGTCTCTAATCAGCATTCCCAGTGTTCTAAATTGATTTGAATTCTAAGTTGATACAGGAGATACATATAAACAGATCTCATCTCCCCTCCTGTGAGGGCAATTTATGCAAAATAAGTTTAGGAGCTATGGGATTTCAAGTTTACTAACTTTTGTCTGTGGGAACTGGAGTGCCACTTTGCACATCATGAACATTGTCTGTGAATAACCTTCCTTAAGGGCGATTGTTAGCACATGAGTCAAAAGTGGCTGACTAGAACATCACAAACAAAAGGATTAAACAATAGTTCAGGTGCACCACGATGCTTTTTAAATCAGCTGAAGTGAAATTAGGTGCTTTTTAGTTTAATACCACTCTTAAGTATAATGTTGAACAACGATTCTGAAAATAGGAAGATCTGGGTACCCTCATTTTAGTACAGAGAAGATGCCATCTCTTCATTTTCCCTTTAAAATCAGTCTACTTCCTTTACCTTGGTAATGGTGCTAGCTCAGTCCTATGTGCTTCATTCATAAAGGAAGAGCACTGCATTCCTCTGTGCCACAAAGTTCGTAGTGATTCTCCTTTGATTATGTAGGTAACACTCTGGGGAATGAGACAATCATGCACACACATTTTCCTATAGTTTATATTGAAAAATAATGGGTTTTTTAGATGGTCCAGAATTGCTTTCTGCTCCCACTAAGAAACCTTTGCAGCAGCAGCCTCGGACTAAATGCTATTTCCCTTGGTGACATGAAGAAGACCAATTTCATCTGGTGTAAGGAAGAAAACAGACAGGTTTGCAGGGTGCCACCTCAAACGGCTTCACATGGCACATTGATCTGCTTCGTTTGAGGAATTCCCCCCTTGGGTGTAAAGATGATGCATGGCCTAACGTGCCATCTCCCTCCATCTCCAAACCAGACACTGCAGGAGTCTGAGACAGGTGAAATTCATTGGGTTTGGTCAATTCTGATCCTGCTGAAACAGGAGCTTAATTCAGTGGAATAAGAGTTTGGACCTTAGGCAGTGAAGGTGCAGTGTTTACTGAGAAGAGGGTTTCTTTGATAACTTTCTAAAGAGTGTAGAGAAATCAAACTACTGCTGGACAAAGTATGGCCATTTACTCTGGGCAACAGCCTTCGGAACTTGTAAGTTGAGCAACCAGGCTAACGTTCTCAGCAAAGGACTAGCAATACTTATTTTAACTAGAGCTGCATGAATGACTGGTCCCATTTGGAGGAAAGCCATGCTGGCAATGTTAAAAAAGAAAAATGGAAAAGATATTTTTGGATTGACATAAAAACATAATTTTTCAGACTGTATGGCAAATGGGGAAGGTTTTTTTTTCAGGTTGAATAAAGTATTTCACCCTGATTTGGGACATTTCTAAAGGACATGAAAGCAGCATGAAAATAAACTCATGCAGGGTGACTGGAGGAATATTCACAAAACTGAGGAGGGGAGATCCCCTTTTGCACCCAGTGGTGCAAACTTTCATTCTTAGGTGGGAGGCTCCAACCTCTCCATAATCACCAGGTTTTCCTCTCAGAAAAATGTCCAGGCTGTAACCTGTCTCACAGACAGATCAAACGAAACTCCGCTGATGGATGTTGCCTGAGAAAGTACCTCTGCTGGATTCAAGGCTGCTGGGCAATTTGTATGTGGTGGGGTGGGACAGATAAAAGAGCAGAAGCTGTAGTGGTGAGCACTGCCTCGTGTCCCTGCTCTGCCATCAGCCCAGCTCTGCTCCCTGTTTTCTGAGAGATGTTGAGCTCCTAACCACTTCAAAGCATTGGTGGTGTCCTATCTAAAGTACGTCATTGATACTTGGGGTGAAGAAAATTCACTGTGGCAGCTATATAGGATAGAGAGGAACCTATCTTGAATACTGATGTGTCCAACCTCATATAACTCATCAACATTCACTGGGTAAGAAAACAGATGAGGATTATGGCATGGTCTGGTGTCTAGGACAATCACCCAATTTTCCTCTCCCTACTTCCAAGCATTTTCAAAGGGGAAAAACTGAAGGTGTCCTAGCAGAATCAGTATCACTGAGGCCCGTGATTTTAAGACCTAGCTTTTAATCAGTTAGAAAAAGGAGTGGGTATTTGCCTCCAGTCGCACAAAATGTAATTGGTATGGTATCAGGATGCTCTTTCCAATTTTCTTTTGTTTCAGAAATTGTTTTCAAGTCAGCTTGTAAGACTTACCTGAAAAGTCAAAGCAAAAAAAAAAAAAAAAAAAAAAGCAAAACCACCAAAATAATCCCATTTATTTCAGGTGAAACTGTTGACTAAATTTGACTTCACGTTACAAGTGTTTGCATTTTTCTGTGACTAAGTGATTCCTTACATATTGTGTGCTTAGCTCTAGCTTGAGCTCTGCTGTTATTTCATTCTCTTTGTATCCTGCTCTGGGAGCACTGAAGATAACTGCTCGGTTGCTGAGCTGCAGCCTCCTCCACGGGGCCGGGTGGACATGCGAGCTCTGTGTTTGCATCAACTTTTCCAGCAAACTGGTTTCTGTGATAAACACCTGAGGCACTAAAGAAATATGGCTTCGGTCCTCCCCTTCCAAAAAGTCCTTATCGAGCAACCGTTGCCCTTTCATTTGCTCTATAATCTGTGGAAAAATGTAAGAATTCCTCTCTCAGCAGTGTTGCTAAAAGCCACAGCCACTTTGCTTTGTTTTCACTTGGAGAGTGTAAATGTCTTCTTGGCAGATTTGATTTCTGGGCAGCTCCTGGCTGAAAACACTGTCATCAGCATTGACTTCCCTCATGGCCTGTCACAGGCGAGCCATCCTGTGATCAAACGGCAGCCCACAGCTATCAATACCCATTATTGGACATAGCTGGTGTGCACAGCTCTTCATACTCAGAGATGGGCCAGAGGCAGATCTTCTTCAAAATGTAGGGCAGGTTTTCTGCCTCACTCCCACGGCCGCCCCTTTGTCCAGACCGACACATGTGGGCCCTCCTTTTGTCTGTGGTCTGCTCCTCTGTGACTGTAGGTTCATCTGAAAGTGAAGTGGCAGCTTCCTTGTGTGGAGTAACTTTGCCAGGTGGAGACCTGCAGTGCTCCTGTGAGTGCTTCTGAGACCTGCAGAGACCTGCTCTGCTCCTGTGAATGCTCCTGAGAACTCAGCTGCACAGGGGTTTGGGGAGACCGAGGCCGTGTCCATTCTGGGGTCTTGGGAGCACTCAACACCTCTGGGGCTTAGCGTGTGCCATGGCTGTATCCTGCCTCATCAAAATGGCCTTAATTCTTGGCACAAAAGTCTTCCAGCCCACTACCAAGTCCTCCAGTTCTCCAACCCCGTATCTAGCACCCTGAGGAAGGGTATGTGAATAAAGAAAGCCCATAGCAGTATTTCCTCTAAGCGGTCTCCTTGCTCTCAACAGTGTCCATCAAAAGTATGTCCTGAGCTGGAGGTGGGGCCCTGTCAGGGGACGGTGAATGCTGTTTTACTGCCGCATGAGATAGCAGTCTGGACAAAATGGCCAGAAGGAACTAGAGCAAACTGACTAGAGCATGCCTGTCCCTCAGTGCCAAAGCCATGCCTAATCCTGCAGAGCACACTGCGTGGCTTGAACTCCTTGTCCTTTACATCCAGATGTCTGAAGGGTAGAAGCTGCTTCCTGTGCAATGTAGTGCTGTGCTGTTGCAAGAAACCTGGAACTCTTCTTCATATTTATTGAGTCATCTATAATTTGGGACATCAGTGACGGTTTCTGTGTGTTCTTCAGTTGCCTTCCTCCAACAACTTCTATCTGTGTGTATGAATTTCAGTTCCACTCTTTTCCAGGCTGTAGCACACATGTGGATATACTTAATTCTTTTCTATTGGTTTGTGCTGGATATTACTAATTGCCAAAGTATCTTCTTAGTGGTCTTTAATTGTTTGTTTTGTAGATTGGACAAGTCTGTATTGCTCTGTGGACTGGGGATCAGGTTGGAGATTGTGCAAAGACACAAACATGCCAAGAGAAAAATGAGCTGTTGCCCTTGCATATTTGAACTCTCATTCAGTACCTTGATATGCCTGTTGTCCTGTGTTGCAGGTCTTCACGGCAGGAATATTTCTAAATCCCACAGGCCTGGTTTCGTTTTGCTCGATCCGCTGTAAAGGAAGAATATGT
This sequence comes from Tringa tobata, assembly GCA_033628505.1. Lineage (NCBI taxonomy): Eukaryota > Metazoa > Chordata > Aves > Charadriiformes > Scolopacidae > Tringa > Tringa tobata. The sequence goes on from JAHREE010000146.1 coordinate 1,386,387, forward strand.
TTTCTATAGTTAGCCCCAAGCTATATAAATTAAACTGGGAAAACAAATGCAAGCCTGTGTTTTTAAATACTCAGGTGTATCTCTGTAATAATAATGACTTTTTTAGAGTCAAAAGGATCTTCTTCTTTATCCAGCTGCTGTGTTAGCTTTTATGTCAATTTATAGCCTAAGTTTGGCATTACCCTGTTTGTGAGTCTACAGGTTCAGCAAGGCCCAAATAGCTGTTGATCAACTGGGCTTTGTTATGGGGTTACACTAGGAGAAGGTATTTGCTTTTGCCCCCCTTCATTTCTTTCAAAACCCATGCACCACTGTCCTTCCTGTGGCATTGCCTGTGACTCTGCCTCACCATTGCATGTATTTTCTGAATGCATTGCATTCAGACCTCCAAAGGTCTGAAAGGACTAGATGACCTCCAAAGGTCATCTAGTCCGACCTCCCCGCAGTCAGCAGGGACACCCCCAACTAGACCAGGTTGCCCAGGGCCTCGTCGAGCCTCACCTTGAATATCTCCAGGGATGGGGCCTCAACCACCTCCCTGGGCAACCTGTTCCAGTGCTCCACCACCCTCACAGTGAAGAACCTTCTCCTAATCTCCAGTCTAAATCTGTTCCCCTCCAGCTTAAAGCCATTACCCCTCGTCCTGTCACTACAGGTCTTTGTAAACTTGTACACTATCAGCCAGCTGTGCTGACAGGTCCTTTGGAGGATGGCTTTTCAGAAAGCTGACTTTCTGAAAAGTCAGCTCAGAAGGTCTCTAGCGGTGAGTGAACTTTGAAATACCCAGTTATGCTGTGCACTGTATCCCCCCTCTGCGTTTCATTCTGCTCTAAAATGAGAGCAAACCTGCTGAGATGACCGGTTCTGGCTGGGCTGGGGGGTTATTGAGATCCTCAGGAACGGGAAGTTTCTTAAGTGCCAGCTCTGGACCTCCGGTGAATGAGCAAACCTACTCTGTGCCTGGCGTCCAGCAGAGCTGGTCTTGCAACACGGCAGCACTGGAACGGCCAGCCTGGGCTGGGAGTGCTCGGGAGCGTGTGTGCAGCCCTCTCTGGGCTCTATTACTCAGCTGAGAATTTCAGTCAGACGGAGAAGAGGCAAAATCAAGTTATCAGCTGTGGAGTTCCTATTGAGGATGAAATGCGTTGAATCCCCATTGCCATTAAAAAACTGGTGACCCTCTGTGTATAAACTGGATACCTGGAGAGCCCTTCCAGCCCTGCTTCCTGTGATTGAACCCAGGAAAGCAGCCACTTGATACAAAGACGCTTCCTAAGGATTGTCTTCCAAGTCAGTCACACACTTTTGTGACAACTCAGAAACAAGCTACATCTTAAAAAAACATGCTCACAACCTGTACCATTAAACGGGAGCGTAAAATGTCTGTTGTTAGAGATGAGTCCCAACACCATAATTGGATTTTCAAAGCGGAGTGCTAACATGTTTTCCTTGGATGAAGAAACTGATTGTGAAATTTGAGCTAGGATCAGCAGCCAAAAAATGTAGGTGTTTGAGTTTAGAATTTTAATCTTGGCCTATCAGTACTGATTGCTTTAACAGACATTGTATTAATGTTGAGGAAAAGGAGAGTAGAGTGTAGCCCATGAAAAGAGTGACTCCCCTTCCAAACATATACACTCTTGTTATAAAAGCGTATTATGGGAAGATACTTCTGCTTAGGGTTGATTTACCAAAATGATATTTTAAAGTGTCACAGACCCTTGTAATGTATTTTGTGCTGCTTTGGGTTTATTTTCTTGGTTTCCATTCCTTTCATGACATTGCCTGGGACTTGGAGATGCAGCCAGACAGATCTGCTGAACACATGAATACTAAGGAAGTGGTTTCCCTAGTAACAATAACCATGTAACAGCTCACACAACTTCTTGCCCTTCCTTACGGGATTTGTTTGTTTTTGTGTGTTTCTCACTGGGTCAGATAGACTCCAAAATTGGAGCTGGCTAAAAGGCATCAGCTTACTGGAATTGGGAGAGTAGAAAAAATGACTGCTGCATTTGCAAGTGGTGTCATCACAGATTTTGGCTTTCTTTTCATTTATGGGAGTAATCCAGGGGCATGCTCATAGCTACCTCTGAGCACGGACTGAACACACTCTGGTACAACTCAGATTCTTATTTCAAAACATCTTTTTACAGATGCTTTTTTTTTTTTTTAACACATGATACTATTGTCATAATGGATTAAGTGCAGCTTTGAGACAGTAATTGATTAATGCAAAACTGAGTGGGGGGACAAATATATACATTAAGTATGTAATCTCAGTGCAGCACCTATTGCTAGCACTTTTACAGAACGTGAATGAATGAGCATTTGGGAACATGGATAGAGGTCATTCTGCATTCAGACTGCTAGTAGGGGGTTGTCTGGCTGGCATGCTCTTCCTATGGGAGAAGGGGGAAGATTCATTCTCTAATACATTGCAAAGTATTCCTCAAAGAGAGTAGCTGTACTGCTGTTCAGGTAGGGGATCCTGGTAGGCATGTTATGTATGATCATTATATTGGGTTATCTTTTTAGCCTTCTAATCAATCAGTCTATTTACAGCTTACTTGAAGCCAGGTGAAGCAATTTGCAGCACTAACCCCAGGTATTAAATCTGCTTCTTCAGGCACTGAAAAGCTGTATTCATAGATTTCATTAGCCATTGTTCATGTATGTATATTAAATGTTGTGACAACTTTTGTGTCATTTTTTATATTAAAAAAGAAAGATTAGCATTACCTGTCAGCTCTCCGTAAAGCTGTGCCTTACTTAAGATGGGTCTGTTCCTGAGCAAGCTGAAATTACTTTATCCATTGCTAGAAAAAACTGATAAGGGCCAAACTGCAATCAGCTGTGAGTTTACTGTTAAGATAATAACATGAACAGACTCCATGCAGAGATCAGCCATGCTTTGCTTTTTCAAGATCTTTGACCACAATGAAATCATGACATTATCTCAAAGCCGACACATGTAACTCTAGTCATACAGATATTTACAGCTAAAAATGATAAGCTTGATCCTGAGGGGTGCTGGGTACATTCATCCTTGCTTCTTTTAACGGCAGTTCTGGATGTTCAGAGCCTTTGGATCAGACTAAGATCATCTCAACAAATCACAGTGAGGGGGACAGAGAGGAAATGGCTATCAGAAAACCAAAGACAGACTAAGATTTTATCCTTATCGCACTGAGATGAGGAGTCTCGGAGCAATATACCGATTCTTTTCCCAGGCTATATCAAGTATCAAGAATGGCCAATGCACTTTAGTTCAGGTCAAATGAAGAAATAAGCATGAGCACATTTGTAATTAGCACTTGCACTCTCCCAGCACATATAACTCCCACTATCACAACATTATCTTCCCATCACAGGTAGCATATCTTAAGGCATTTTAAGCAGTTGTATTAGGGTCTTCTGTAAATCAGTTGTGTTGGGATCCTTATCAACCAAAATCAATGTCAGACAGACCTGTGCATAAAGTGATCTTGGATGAGAACCGTTTTGTGCTCTTGAGATCACTGACAGTAATAAAATTATGTTGTTGTCTTCCAAGTTGAGCATCCGTTAAATCCGGTCATGTGGGAGCACATTATATTCTTAGATTAGTAAGAAAGCAACAATTACTAAAATCTAACTTTTGATTTCACAGTTTCCCTCAAGGTACAGAGTCCTCCAAACTACTGTACGATTTAGAGAGTTTATTTCTCTGTTTCAGTTTGCAAAATAAACTTTTTTATTAATACTGAATATTTAAATAAATCCAACGGGTTTACGTGTCTGATGACATCAGCAACAATCCTATAAAGGCATATGTAGATGTGAGCATGAATTTGGATGAGTACAGGAGCATGGCTGTATTCAATTCTGAAAATAATAATCCAGCTCCTAATTATGTAAATGGTTTGCTACGCTGATTTAGGCCATATTTATTCTCTGTTTCTAACTGTACATCAACGGACCTACAGACTGTAAGTTGCCAAAGTTGAATCAGATGTGCAATAGAAAATTTAAAATGTTTACCATTTTGTTGAATATCAAAACATTCTTGTTTTCACAGTGGTGCAATGTGGGTCTTACAGTGTAGCAAGAGCTATGAATCATTTAAAAAGGTGTGTCTTTTGTATATCACAGATACTTTTCTCATGGATAAAGAACTTTTCACTGTAGGAAGACTTTTATATGACTCCCACTTGTTTCCCAGTCTATTTCTAAGCAAAATTTACTGTAAAGAGAGAGATATTGCATCTGCCTGTGTCAGTTCTGCAGTGTGTTGAGGTCAGCTTCCATTCTCCTTGGCTCTGATGCCTGCGTGTATAAATACAAATTCCATTTCCATCCTATTATTTTTCTAATCAAGGGTTTGTCATGCAAAAGAAGATCTGAGGTGACTGGTGTTTTCTATTATGCAAAATATTCCATTATGATAATATTTCAGGACAGTTTTATAAAGGTACCCAGCCCAAAGAAATTACAAATGAGAGCAGTGAAATAGTAGACAAATTCTGCATAATTTGCCCTCTCATTTAACATTCAGGCCACAGAGTTCACCCTAATTTGCCATACACATTTCCTCTGACATTCTTGATCTGTACATACGGCAAAAAAGAATTGGCAGCTTTCACGGAATAGAATTCTGTTGAGTGCTTATCAAAAGAAGAAGAAAGGGGTTGTAAAATGCAGTCATATTTAGTACATCCTTTGCTTTCTATTGCTTTCTCCACTAAACTCACATTTAGCAAAATCTACAGTCAATGAAATTTACCTTTTGAGCTCACGTTCTTTCCATTCAGAACAAAGTAAAAAACACACCAGCAAAGAAAACCTGGTATTTCTTAGAAATTCTCTTTTCTTTCTTATGCCAAATCCCGAGGGGCAGGGCTCCACAGAAAGGGAGTTTATTTTCTAAGTCCTTTGAACACAAAGCTCTTACATTTTTCTAGGACAAGATGTTTTCCTAGACAATCTCAATATTGTAACTTTGTATTAATACTTTTGTCATAAAGATGAATACACACATGTATGTTATTGTATATATTTAATTTCCATTAGATGTCGTTTCAATTATTCAAATATGAATTGGCTTACAAGCAGACCCCTGTGAAGACTTGTGTCTGAGTCTCGGCAAGTACCTCATATTTCTGCAGTTTATGTGTATTTGATTTGCCTGTTCTCTCTTGTTACTGTGCAAATTTGTGTGTTGTATGTGCATGTGTGCTAAATACATAGAGTGAATCTACACTGATTGTTTGGCAAAACTTCGGAATTTGTGAGGTTTCTACAAGTTTGTAATGCTGATGGCTGTTTCTCACTATTTCTATAGCCAGCTCACAAGATTATAGGGCTGTAAAAGACTTAGGCATTTTAATTCTCATCCAAAATAGGTAAAAAACCTTTTTCTTCTCTGGCTGTTCTAGAGTGTTCTGGGCAACATTATGCCATTGCTGGTCATTCCGGGATCATTCCACTGTTGAACAGAGCTTAATTTAATGCAATGTCCAGTCATCAACTTTGTATCAGCTTTTAGGCCTTGAATGCATTTATTTTTTTCTTTTTTTGTGTGTGTCATGTATTGATGTGGTCTGTTGTATCATCATCATTATACACTTTTTAATTAAAGTCAATCCCTTGCCTTGATTTCCCGGCTCAGTCTCTGATCTTTTAAAATGTTTTCCATTTATACCTGCAATCTTTAGAAGAGCTTCCTCTCAACTGCCTCCAGTCATTTGTAATTTTATCTCATTATTGGAGCTGTTTTCAGTCCATGAAGTAAAAATAAATTTGAAAAAAAACCTATATGGATATTAGATGTATTATCCTTATTGATCCATAATCTCATCAGCTACTGTACAGCATCTGTAGGTACATGCATCTAAGGTACATGACTGTTTTAATTCATCTTTACTAATCCACTGATGCTGATGTGGATATAATACATAACAGGACTAGACTTCTCTGTAACTTCCCTTATGCTGCATGTCAGCACAGTATGTACTCTTCCTTCTCCAAGATGCAGCCATTACATCTTCTTGGAACTAGTTTTAAGTTCGAGTCTACAAAAACAGTTTTCCAAGGATGCAAATAATGCTTTCATTAAATCAGACATATTTACCAGTGGTGACATATCTCTTACCTTTACTGAAAAGCTTTGCAATAGATCTTTCAAAATTATGCCCTCCAAGCCATCTAACAGCAACATTCAGCTTCATGATGAAAATTGATCATAATTCCATTTCCCCTGCTCCCTAATCAAACTTCGACCTTCCCAATTGCTTGATTTTTCTACTATTTCTTACCGCACTATAGGAATCTCAATATGTACTTTTTATAATTACAGAATCATCATGGTTGGAATGGACCTCTGAGATCATTGAGTCCAACCACAAAAAACCTCAAAAAACCAAACCAAAACAACAACAACAAAAAACCCAAACAAAAACCAAACAAAAAACAACAAAAAACACACACAAAACAAAAAACCAACCAACCAGAAAAAAAAAACAAAACAAAAAACCACCAAACCAACAACACACACAACACCCCACCACATCACACCCACCCACGAACCAATAATCTCGGGCACTAGAGCATGCCCTGAAGAGCCATGTCTACACGTTTCTTACATCCCTCCAGGGATGGTGACTCCACCACCTCCCTGGGCAGGCTGTTCCACTGCCCGACCACTCTGTCAGTAAAGTAATTCTTCCTGATATCTGATCTAAACCTCCCCTGCCGCAACTTCAGACCATTTCTTCTGTCCTGTCATTATGCCCTTGGGAGAAGAGGCCAACCCCCACCTCTCTCCACCCTCCTTTCAGGGAGTTGTAGAGGGCAATGAGGTCTCCCCTCAGCCTCCTCTTCTCCAAACTAAACATGCCCAGTTCCCTCAGCCTCTCCTTGTATGACTTGTTCTCCAGACCCCTCACCAGCTTGGTGGCTCTCCTCTGGACACGCTCCAGCACTTCAATGTCCTTCCTGTAGTGAGGGGCCCAAAACTGAACACAGTACTCAAGGTGAGGCCTCACCAGTGAGTGCCCAGTCCAGAGGCACGATGACTTCCCTACTCCTGCTGGCCACGCTATTCCTGATACAGGCCAGGATGCCATTGGCCTTCTTGGCCACCTGGGCACACTGCTGGCTCATGTTAAGCGGGCTGTCCACCAACACTCCCAGGTCCTTTTCTGCTGGGCAGCTCCAGCCACTCTGCCCCAGCCTGTAGCGTTGCCTGGGGTTGTTGTGGCCGAAATGCAGGACCCAGGACTTGGCCTTATTAAACCTCATCCCATCGGCCTTGGCCCATTGATCCAACCTGTCTAGATCCCTCTGTAAAGCCTTCCGACCCTCAAGCAGATCAACAGTCCCCCCTAGTTTGGTGTCATCTACAAACTTACTGAGGGTGCACTCAATCCCCTTATCTAAATCATCAATAAAGATATTAAGCAAGACTGGCCCCAAAACCGAGCCCTGAGGGACATCACTGGTGACCCACCGCCAACAGGATTTTGCTCCATTAATCACAACTCGCTGGGCACGGCCATCCAGCCAGTTTTTTATCCAGTGAAGAGTACACTTGTCTATGCCATGATTCTCCAGTTTCTCCAGGAGAACGCTGTGGGGGACGATGTCAAAGGCCTTACCAAAGTCCAGGTAGACAACGTCCACAGCTTTCCCTGCATTGAGAAGGCAGGTCACATGGTCACAGGAAGAGATCAAGTTGGTTAAGCAGGACTTCCCTTTCATAAACCCATGCTGGGTGGCTCTGATCCCTTGCCTGCCCTGCACTTGCCGTGAGAGCTCTCCCAAGATGATCCTCTCCATGATCTTCCCCGGTACCGAGGGTTATCCGAAACGCCGCATGATATCTGCACCATCTACGTTGTATCCACTCAAACCAAGTCAGTTGTTTTCCTCCAGAAGCTTTAACCCATCTTTATTACTCCCCTCCCGTCAGTTGTCAAGAGTGGTAATTTGAGCAATACAGCTTGTGTCTGCTGCAAAGTCCCACCATTTCTGGCCCTCTGCTTCCTCTGAAACTAACCTTAATCTGTTGGTAATTATGTTCAGGATGATCTTTTCCACCAGCGACTAAGGTTAAACTTCTGTAATTATCTGGATTGGTAGGGTCTTCTTTTCTTTAAAGCTGGTGTGGATATTGCCTTTAGCTGCTTACCTTCTGCCTTCTTGTGTACATCCCTGTACCCGGTTTTTGGCTGCTTTGTTGACACTTGCACTGGCAGCCTTCAACAGCTCAGCCATTGCACTGCCCGTTCCTGCAGCTATCCCACTTCTGACTATTTTTCTGCTCTTCTTGTTTTTCTTCATCTGCAAACATAAGTAGAACCAATATATCAAACAACAAGTCAGTGCTGTCAATATATTTTGTACCTTATTAAAAAAAAAGACATCATCAGGATTACTGGACCAAGCCCCAGGTAATCACATCTGTATGCATGGCTAATATATCCATATTTACACTCTTTTTTGGGGGTCTAATTTCTTCAAAATGGTCTGCAAACCAAGTTTCCATCTTCATGGGACACAAGGAGATAGCTTCTGAAACCTATCCCATGTGCATTAATGTGCATTGCTATGCAGACAGATTTAAAATTCTTGGTTGGAGCAGGCAGTTGTATGAAGCCTGAAGGCCAACACAGGCCATCAGGTCTGCTCTGTGGATCTCCATGGTTTAGCAGGAAATGTTTGGATGGGAGCTTGCTGTATCCATTGCCTCTCCTGCTGTTGCTGCTTCCATAGCCACTGCTTCCCTCCTGCTGCCCGCGTTCCAAAGAGTGAGCCAGCACAGAGCTGGAGGTACACAGCTAGCAAAACGTGCGTGGCACTCTCTGCTCTCTCTTCTCCCCAGTGGTTCTGACCTTAATTGACTCTGAATGGAGAAACTGTGCTCCCAGATCAGCTATCAGAGCATAAGAGGTTACTGTGCACTGCCGATCTGTGGTAACTGCTGGTTCTTAGCTTGTAGAAAGTGCAAAGGAAACCGGGGTATGAAACTGTAAAAACTTGTGCGTTCAGCAGGTTGCAACTCCACAGTTGTGCTGTGGTCACACACACAAAAACTGAAGCAACTCTGCCTGCAGTCCCGGGCATCCAGCTCCAGGCAGATGCTCACTGCAAGAGCTTTTCAGATACCCTTTTATTTTTACTAATTCTTCTTGACTTCTTTTACTCACAGTCCAAAGCCAGTAAACCAGCCGGGCTTTCTGAACGAAACTGGGAAGAAGGTCTGTCAAGCTCAGTCTGATGGTACTGCTGTGCTTGGTAAGAACTGGGCATCTTCTGCCCACGTCAATTCAAACCCCGCCTTTTCCCCATGTAGGAATGCAGCAGAACTGTGAGATGAAGCATAAGTGAAAGGACACATTCTGCCTCCATTGCTGGGTGAATCTGAAGAGTAGCCCTGCAAGAGAGGGTATTCTACCTGCTCAGTACGAAAGGGAGCAAGCACCACAGGATACTCCCTGGAGGAAATGGTCTATAATGGAGCTTTCTTGGCTATGAATATCTAAACAGAGGTGTGTTTTCTGTTTCACTATCAAGACTGTTATCTGGAAAACTGTACATTTATTTAATTAAACAGCAAATAATGTGCTTGTAATTCTACTTTCTATTGCAGGAACATACAATAGTGGAAATGATGGATTCTGGTGTCTGCCAGCTCCCTGGTACCCTTATGTGTTTTAGAAGCTAGGCAATTAGAGCATTCATGTGGTAATTCCTCCATTATACTTTTCACATTAATATGATAATTTCATCTGAATTATTTAGTCAAATTAATTGCATTGAGCCTTATTTCGAGGATACCAAGCATCCTTCTAAAAAGAGTTATTAAACTACCAATTTTTATCTCAAAAATTGCCTTAATAACAACATTCAGGAAAGCTGGTTCATGATCTGATATGGTGATAGCTCCAGTTTTTATATGTGTTGTGTTGTCAGGCAGATTGTGAGATAATAGAAAAGATCTACTCTTGGCTGGGGAGAGGATGAGATGTGAGGTTTTCTCTGCTGGAGTGCATATGCCTTCAGACATCAAAGCTTTTAAATTTTCCATAGAGCAGAATGGAAACAGGACATTTTAGCACCTGGGGTGCTGGCCTGCTCCCTACCACTTTCCCTGCACAGCAGCTCCCCGGGGCGGGAGCAAAAGCAGTTCAGATCAGAGGCCAGAGGTGGGGGCATCCTCCTGGCTACGCCTGTGGGCACCCACTGACAGGAGATAGATGCCAGGACAAAAAATAAATGGTGACTGTTTTTCTTGGGAACCTTATAATGACAACAGACCTCAATAAAGAAGTTCTATCCTGGGAAATTATATACCAAACACCTGCAGGGGACATTTCTTCACCCTTTAAAGGCTCAGATGTTCAAATTCCGATCTATGGCATGGGAATAAACTGTATTGATGTAGCACTGCCAGTCTATATTACAAAGATAGGATAGACGTCTGTCTACAAAATGGGAGTCTTCTAAAATACACGCCCAATTTCTTTGTTATTAGTCTACAGCACCATGAGAAAGCTCTGCACGACGAGTTCAGAGAGAGACGCTCCACGGCCGGCAGAGCGCTGGGCAGGGAGCAGCAGTGAGAAAGGCCCAGCTGCCTCCTGCGAGTGCGAGAGGGGTCTCTGAACAACGTCACATATGAACAATGTCAGATATTAATTTGGAAGGGTGACATTTTTATTTACTTTTATTGGGCGATTATCTACTTGTGAGAATACAGGCCAAGACTTGGGTCTGGGAAAACTAATTACGTCTGGAATTTATCTTGGTAAAACACAAATGCAGATTATGTTCCTTGAGTCAAAAGCTGTTACCATAAATATGAGATTAGGAGCTCCTTACTTCTTTACTGCTTTAAGAAAAGAAAGTTTTTAAAGAAAACGCAGGAGTAGTGAAATAATGACTATGTGCATGCAGAGAGAATTCATTGATTAGGCTGATAGGTACTTCTACAAAAGATTATTTTTGCTGATTTTAGGTGTCATGTCCATTACCTCAGCCAAGAGGCTGTTATCACAATCCCTGTAGTAAATAACCCTCTCCATGGTTTGTCGTCTGTTTCTAAAAGATCATCCGATCCTCTTGGGCTGCTGAGCCCAAGAAAGGCAGAAAAAGTGGGATATGATCCCTTAAAATGCACACTATATACTAAAGAGAAACTCATTTTTATGTGCTGACAGCTGCAGCCAAAGTACCGTTTCCTCTTACATATATACAAGAGGAATATATATCTTGTATATATACAAGAGGAGGCGAAATATTTGGATACACACTAAAGGCTGTGTACCCAGGAAACTTCCACTTCAAATCCCAGCCAAATCTTCTCTGGACAGCTTCAGGTAAATATTCGCCCAAACGCAGAAATTAAGGTACCCAAGACACCAGCAAAGTTAAAATGTTGGGTATTTCCACCTTGTTTTTAATTGAGCAATTCCGTACCTAAGCCAAATAGTTACTCCAAATATTTTAAAATGTAGTTTGTAATTGAGTCCTGAGGATGACAATCTCAGTCTACGGTTGAGTTTTCATGTTTGTGATCATCATCGCTGACCATATGCCTCTGGTCAATTTTTATATTTTTTTTTTATTAAGCCATTTTTTTATTTATTCCTGGAGGATTTGCCACACAGTATGACAAATACCTGTCAGTCAGTGGCGTGTTCTCAACTTCATTGTTAGGCTTGTTGAGAAGCAGTTAAGACTCTTTACCTCCTATTTACTACATAAATGGGAGAGAGTTTGCGTCTCCTCTTGCACCATTTAATCTTTACCAAGGGCTGCTTCGCCCAGGAAGAGACTCACTCTATAGTGTGACTGGTGGCACTGGGAGATCCACTCACAGCTGATCTGGCTTGTTAATTAAGTCCATGTGCCCAGTCTAGAGTTTCCCAGAGGCAGGCAGCTATCCCCTCACATCAACAGAGAAATACAGCCCCTTGAAAACCAGTGCTCCACTCCCCAGATTGGAAGAGATGGCAAGGCTGTTGTGCATCACTGTCCTTGGGACTTCCCTCCCGATTAACCCATAAGGTGTACGCTGCTGATACAGCCTGATGTGTATTTAAACTGCTATTGGCAATGGCATGCTGAGGGAGACAGTTAATAGTTAGAGCATAAAAGGGAGGTAGGGAGAAGAAACTGGCGGCGAAGCAAGTAAAGTAAATAAATAAATATAAATGTGCTTAGTCAGAACATTCATCTGTCATCTTGATTGCTTTTTAAGATGAAAGAGTAGATATTAAGAAGCTTATGTGCTACTATGAGAGAAACAGTTTAAGGTGATAGCCTGGCCACAGACTAACACTGTGACTTTATATAAATCCATTGTAGTGTCCTGCCGTACATAGCAGGGGAAAGGTGATAAATGATGGCTGCAAGTCCTATTACCTCTCTCAGAGTCAGCATCAAGGTGACTCAGGCCTTTTCTACTCCCAGGTCCCTCGACCTGGTGCATCCCTCTGCAGTGCTGGAAAACAATAAGGATCTCTCCCCATATTCATCACCTCAGTGGTCGGTCCAGTTGTGTCTAGATTTTTCACTTCAAGTCAGAGTAACTAGTGATTAGATTTGCTTTGTGAAGTTGCAGTTCAAGCTGCAGCTTCATGATTGCTTGATACCCATCAAAGCTGGGGCTGTTGCCGACAGAACCCATCCCCTCCTTCCCCATCTTTCAGTTGATGCCTTCCCTTTTCCCTCTGCTGGCACCACCACCCCTGCAGCCACGCCAAGAGCTGGAGAAGGGAACTGCTGCAATGAACACATTAGAGATGTTGAGGTGCTGAGGTGCCCAGGTATTGTGGGAATAGGGGCACAGAAAGACTTCTGATAGCTCTGCAAATGTAAAGGACTTCTATCTCGAGCTTTCATTTCTAATTGCCTTAATTGCAGACCGTATTTGCACAGAACAGCTAAGTTCTTTGGAGCTTAATATTTTATAAGTGTCCAAGCTTTTGGCAAATTATTGGTGTAACTGAATTCCAGATAATAGAATTCAAGGTATAAAGATGGGATATATGGCAAAGGACAGAAGGGGTTTTTCAGGCTTTAAAAACATTTCCACTGTGTCTCAAGTTTCAGTGACTTTTAGTAGCATCGCTCAACAACAGAGTGAGCAGACGCTCCATGGTGAGAACACCGGCTGTGGTCTGCTTTATGTGCAGTTACCTGTCAGTCAGTTGTACTATAGCTTTACTCACTCCATCCAAATTGCAGCCTGATCCGAGATCAATGCAAGCTCATCAGACCTGACATTGTCATATTTTTTTCCAAGAGAGCTAATGTATGGTTCTGTTTGTGACCGGATCCATCAATTTCAGGGCTTTAGACTAATAAACTTGCTTTAGTAATGAGGAGACAGAGTGGTTGTTTGGACCACAACCATTCTCCCAGAAATGGCTGATAGCGTCAATACTGTCATTGTGGTCCTCTTCCTAGTCTAAAAAGCTCTGCTCACAGAGTAATATTTGAAATGTTTATCCCTAGAAAAAAATATACTTGCTGTAGCCATAACAAGTGGCAGAATATCCTTTTTGCCTCAGAATTTGAGACTAGAATGTCTATATTTATATCTAAAGGATACCACTAGAAATAAACATTTAGTAAAGTGGTGGTATTATTACAAGGGCAGATCTTCATTCAAGAAGAGAAAGCCAGTCTTGTGTTTACAAAACTCAAATGAGAGATTACAGACCAGTTATTCCGGGATACATCTGTCAACTCCAGCAATCTGATTTTAAAGGGCTGATTACCAGAACGCACAGGCACCAGCACGCTTTACACATAAGGTCCCTGAAAGATGCTGGGGTATTCAAAGTCATTGGTCTGTTTCTGAAACCACATCACTACATTTTCTCTCCAGCTTTATCATGTACTCTTCTTTTTTTTGACCCTGGAAACACTCTTAATTTCTCCACGGTTAAGTTCCTGCATTTAGAAAATGGGGATTAAAAACACAGATGCAAAGCTGATCTAGGTTTATTGATATTCCCAGCTTTCAGAGCTCTAATGGGTGGCATCGTACAAAAGCAAAGAGTTTTTTACAATTTACTGAAGTGGTTAATTTTCCAGCTGACCACAATCTTGTACTGCAAGTCTTCAGTGAGTGCAGACTTGCCAAGCTGAAGAAACAACTGATTTAACTAAATGACTTTTCAAAGACATGTAGAGAAATTGGTGCAACCCCATCATGGAGATAAATTGATATCAGACTGAGTGCCTCATATCGATTAAGTTTATGTCAGCAGGGAATCAACTTGCTAATTCCATGAAAGGCACTTTTAAATTGAAGTAAGTGCGTCTACACGGGGGTTTAGTTTAATATTGGCACTTCTTTCCCAAATAAGACAAGCCTTTAAGCCCCATATCCTTAGTGCTCTGTTTTTCAAAAGAAAAAAAAAAAAAAGTAAGAGAAGTGGCATAGCAGACATGGAAAAACCAATTAGGTTTAAGATATATCCTGTCCTTGGCACTCTGAGTGCTACTTTGGCTCAGAACTAGGCTTGCTATGATCTGAAGCATCTTTAACTCTGCTGCTATTTAATACATTGCGTGGGAACACAGTTCTGTCACAGTATTTTAATGGCTCAAACAATGCTGACTGGCATATCCCAGATACGTGGGTTCAAGGCTGTGGTTTCATGGCATCCTATGAACTATGAACTATAATTCTTTGTATATTGCAACCTGGGAGCCACAAATACATCATTTGTAAGAAGAAGGGAAAAGTCCCTTCCAAAGTAGTTTGGTAAACCCTTTTGCTTGCTCTGGTAGTGGTGTAGACAAAGTTTGGGACAAGCTGCTGCTAGCCCTTCTCTGCCAGAAGGAGGACCCTTGTCTTGTCATGATGCATTCAAAGAAGCAGCTATACAATTGTAAAAATGTATATACATAGATATATAACAATTCAATGGCTTTGCAGAAATACTAACTTTGTCCATCTGTCTAGCTATAATGAATGGCAGAGCAACCGACAATGTCTGAAAGAATAACACTGGCAAAGTGCTTCCTCAATTTTAACAATGATTTCAACATTAATTGATAACAACATGTAAGAGCCAGAAGGTAGACATCCCTTCTTTTCCTTTCCCATCCCTTTCTATTCTGTGTCCATATTTTTATGTATATCCTTCCTCATGAATTAAAGAGCTTCCAAAATTGAAGGGTAACCAAAAATGTTTACTTATGTGCCTCACTTTCCTGATAGAGTACGTAAGGTTGGAATTTCCCTTGCTTTCTAAGGGTGTGACTGGACCTTCCTTCCAATGCTGTGACTACCACTGACAGTTGAAGTGGGGAAAAGAGGTGTTTTCCTCTGAAAATATAGAAGTGCATAAGCATGCCGGAATCTTCTGGATGTTACAGATTTAGACAGCTAGCTGTTGCACTAGCTGTGTCTCCTGCATCTGGGCTGATTCCTGCCCAGCAGACTTGGGGCTGAGGGTGGGGGGGGCCATGCTGCAGTGACATGCTGCTGTCCCCATCCCTCACGTGGCTTGGATCAGTGCTGTGTGAGACTTTGAGATAAGGAAAAAAGCCTTGAGAAACTCTGTATTCAGCATGTGGCCAGTAGAAGGGAAGAGCAGACCTAGGACACTGAGATGACGTGACTTGTCCTCCTGGTCGTCAGTGCTGGGAGTTCCCCCCACAACAGTTTTCCTAAGGTCAGCAATACCATACAAAAGTACACAGAACTACAATAACCATCCTTGTAGATGGTAAATGTGTGGCTTTCCATAGATAAGTCTAAATCCAGTAAAAACTACAGTCTTGTTAGTCATTATGGAAAACAGAGACGTCATGAAATCCAGAAGCAGAGGCCAGATGGGCAGTGATGTGCAACAGCTTCATGTTTTGAGAGGGATGCTAGGGGAGGAGAGGCTCGAGCACGTGGCAGTTGGGCTATATTTTGTGATTGTGTATGTGAGCTATACAGCATCACCTGTGACAACAGGGAATGAAACTTCATCATCCTTAAGGTAACATTCACTACCGTGAACTTTGGGATTTTTCCGAAGTGCTTCTTTTTCTCCTTCTGGAAGACTGGGGGATCAGGCTAAGGATGGTTTATTTGGGGCCCACATCAGATACCCGAAACGCTCCCAGAGGTGCCACCGTGTCAGGCAGTCGCTGTGCCGCCGGGGAAGTGCTAACTAAAAAAAAAAGAAAAGCCAGCTGCAGAATTGGGGGAAGGTCTAGAACACTAATCCTCTCTTTCCTTAAGATAATTCCTTTCACTCAACCAGCCCAAAGTTTCTGAAAAGAATTAACTTCAAAATACATCTGCCCCCTCCTATATGAAGAAGAATGCATTTAGGGGAGAAGTACTTACAAGCAGATCCTAATGATGCATTCCTTTCAGTCTTGCTGGGCAGTTTGCCTCTGTTTACACTGGTTAAATATTTAAAGCTATCTTTCCAAAGTAAAGCAAAAGCCCAAAAGATTTTTTTTCTGAAGTGAAAGTTAAGATTGTCCTTTAACGTGTACCAAGCCACATTCCATGGAGAAAGGCTGTTGCAGGCGGTGAATTACTCCATGCTCTGATCTCATCCTGCTTACTCCCTCAGTAACATTCATGGAAAATACACGCACACCTAAAAGAAAACAACTTTCCTCACACACATACGTTTTCAATTTGTGTATCTTAAAATACTAATGCAGAAAAGATGATCTGAATCTCATTTACAGTGGAAATGGGGAGTAATTTCACTAAAAGGAATGTACTTAAGGCACGGAAAAAGCAGTGTGAGAGTAGAAGTAAAAGCTCATCACATAATTTCTCCTTGCATCACAGCCCTGTGAAGCTCTACTTGCTTCCCTTGCACCCGTGAAACCAGCAGCCCTACTCCCGGGAGTAAGAATCGCCAGCTCAGGCCCTTAAATCAGCCCCTCTGTGTTCGAAGAACAAGAGAGAGTCTGTGTTTTCAGGCGCTGTATGTAACTGTAGAAGAGCTCACTCAAGAAAGGGAAATCAAAAGAGAGTAAAAATGTTCGCATTCTCTGTGAACAAAATGAGCTGTGATCTGTGATTGCCCTTTTAAGAGCTGTGACTTTCTCTTGTTCTCAGGAAAACTCCTGGCAGCGCAGGCAGGCTGCAGCCCCGCGAACACGTCAGGGGAGGCCAGACACACACGGCTTTAATTTGCAAGGGATCATCTACATTTCTTCTGAAGAGAGAAGGAAACCAAATCAAATCTCCACATACTCAATCGATCTTGAGCAAAGAGCATTAAGGGGAAAATGCTGTGGGTATTGGGAGGAAGAGAGTCTTTGTAGCCCCCTTTGACTGCACATACCATCTCTCCTCATGCCTCTGTAAAGCATGTTAAAATCACTGCAATGGGAGGCTGACTTATGCAAGTGCTGGTCAAAGATTGCTCTTTATTCCTGGCCCATGCTACACGGTAGGAGTTTGGGTTACAATAGTGTCACACAGCAGGAGTAAATTACCACTGAATTCAGTGGCTAGAGCTGCATTTCCATTCTATTTCTCTTATTCCCACAACCCCCAAATACAAATAAAAGCACAATTTTTACCTCAGCTGACAATTGCAGACTAATACAGCCAATTAATAAAAGGCACATAGAAAGGCATCTGGGATGGATCTGAGGGTGAGATGACCTGGGCCACACGACAGCGAAAGAATTACTCGGTATCTTGTCAAATGCCTGTGGGAAACAACCGCCCCCGTGCCGGGACGGCCCTCGGGGCACGTGGCTGTACGGCCCCGAGACCCTCTGCTGCAGGAAGGGTCCCGGCTGCGGCTGCGCCATCGCCCAGGGGCCACGTTCAGCTCCTACTGATTTTCTTTGCCAATCACTGCACATGTTTGTTATTTTTGTCAGCACAGGCATACTTCCAAGAGTCTTCTAGATGTTCCAAGAAATAGTCAATGTCAAAGGTAAGCTTTTAAATTTTAAGGATTTTGTTCTCCGGCAAGACTAAGCCCATGAGTTGCTGTGGCCTGTGGCCATGGGGCAGGTGGCTGCCTCGTTGGCACCGCTGCAAAGTGAAAAATACCTTACCACGTAACTTAAAAGCTGCTTGGGAGTCTTGTCCAGATAACTTCTCTCCAGAATCTTGGTCTGTAGATCTGTGTGTCAACTTCTAGGGTCAGACAACTTAGTTCAAGGAGTTTGTATTACCTGGATTAAGAATTTTATCACTAGAAACATACGGTAGCTTTAATATGGCAATGTAAGGGGGTACCCCACTTCATCCTACAGTTTGAGATGTATGACACTTAATCACCTCTCCTTCGTTTCACTGCATTTACACTCTTAGTAGTGATTCTCCAGCAAGGCTCCTTGTCCGTGCGTGGTGAGGACTTGATGTGATGTACACTGCCAGCACTGAGAGAGAGACGCCCAAACGGGGCCTGCCTGAGCTGTGGCCATGTACTGCCTCGGCTGGAACCCCTGGGGCACTCTGAGAGGCTGCAGGAATGTAACATACACCTTGTTGTCCACCACAGATTACACACTTGAATCCTCTTCTCTACAGAGCTATCAAAAATCCTTTATTTCCATACAGAGCTAA
>JAHREE010000146.1:1412737-1505557 GCA_033628505.1 Tringa tobata
TTTCTTTTCTTTTCTTTTCTTTTCTTTTCTTTTCTTTTCTTTTCTTTTCTTTTCTTTTCTTTTCTTTTCTTTTCTTTTCTTTTCTTTTCTTTTCTCGTTAAAAAAGGGTTGTCTCAACTTAGCCTTTCTTCCTTTCCTATTAAAGTAAAAGATTTTCTAGCTGCTCAAAATTACACTCAGGCTATGTTGCAATATTCTCAGAATATTTCTTGATAAGTAAAATAGTTTTGTTTTCCTGAATTTGGAATGTTTGTTAATCCAGAGTTCATGGAAGCATTTCAGCTTTATGGAAAGTACGCACATTCTTAAACCTTTCAACAAACCACATACTTTTTTTTTTTTTCCTAATTCATTGTTTGAATGCCATTCTATAAGCATGGGTTTGTTACAAAAAACTGACTAATTATGAGACGATTTTTGATTTCCATTGTTACAGCATTTCATTCTGTAGATCTGAAGGAAGATGTAGATTATTTTTGGCTTGTTTACTTTTTTCAAATTGTGATGCCTAAGCAGCCTTAGAGAAGTAAGGGAAGCTTAAAAAAACTGAGGGGAGACAAGAGGACAGATTTTCTTTTTTTTTGTTATTTTTTAATTTGATTTACATAAATGTAGTTCCTGCTTTCTCAGATAATTTGTACATTTTGTTCAAGTCTTTTTTTTTTTGCCTTTTTTTTTTTTTTTTTATATTTTGGCATTTAAAATTGTACTGGTCATCACTCAGCTAATGACCTGAAGTACAGGCCATTCAATTTCAGTTGCAGTGGGATTCTTTTTGGTCAGTGTATAATTACATTTGAGCTACTTTGTTCTGTTTTCTTGCAGCTAAATGTATATGATTTATTTATGCATGGGAGAACACGTTTATTTGTAACAGAGACCTTGTATTTATGGTAGGAATGGGAAAACCAATTTTTTAAAAGTACTTTTTAAAGATGAGTAATGGAATCGTCGTTTCTACATGAAGTAAAATGTTGTTAATATTTGCAGTTCATGATTTGCAGCAGATATGGATCCCTTCCAGTTCTTTAGGGTTTTTTTACAGACTGCAGAGCTGAAGCTCCATGTTCAATCTTGGTTATTTTGACAAATATACTGGAGAGCACAATGTGTTCATTTACAAATAAAAGGGCAAAGCCCTGCTTTTTTGTTTGCTATTTTTTTATGAACTTTCTCAGAGTGATAATTTGCAAAAGTCACAGTCACTACTGAATGCTGTGGCACTATCCGTACGACCTACCTACCTCTTTGTACTTTTATTTCTCGACATATAACAGTATTTGGGACTTTTTATTAATATGATAGAAAGGTGTCTTTTGCATGGGTATATTGCACTCATCACTAATATTTTGCCTCACTGTTAAAAAAAATCTATCCATTTGTTCCAGGGAATTTAGCCTGGATTTTTTACAAGATGGTGGGTGTAATTGATGTACCATATTTGTCACAGATGATAAGTATCACTGCACACAAAGCAGCAGTGCTGCCCAGTTCTCTTCTGCCTGACAAGGAGGACAATACAGGAACAAAACTGTGGTATAACAAAGTTTGTTGGGCTAGAAGTACTTGTTAAGGCATTCCTTAGTCAACAGCTTTGCTCTCTCTCATGGGATATATTTATAGCCTGAAATTAAGGGGCACTCAGAATCACCATTCCCCTGAAGAGGGCTGCAGCCTGGAGAGCTGGGGATGCTGATTTACTGCTCATCCTTCAGTAACAGTTACGCTCCTTAATGGCAAATTTGTGGTAATGGAATGAAATTATATGCTGTTTCCATAATAAATCCTATTGGGAAGGGTTTCTAATTTGTTTATGTAGTAATGCCCCAAATTTCTGGTATATGCATATACTTTTATAAGTGTTAGTTGGTTTTGTTTTTGGTTTTTTTTTTGTTTTGTTTTTTTTTTTTTTAATTGAGTGGCAGGGCTGCAACCTAGTGGGTCTGAATTCTGGCTGCTGGATGATGCCCACCCTTCTGCTGCCATCTCAGTCCTTCTTGTTGGGCGCGAGCACAATTAGAGGTGGTGCTGAGCATTCCTTTCATTTAAATGGCCAGTATTTGCGTTTTGTTGTTTGGTTTTGGGTTTTTTTTGTTGGTATTATTCCAAGGGATGATAATTAGGCATGAGAAGAGGCTGCTGTACACGTACAGGATGAGTATTTTTCAAAATGGGCCATGGGCTGGTGCTTCCATTAGTCTGTTGCCACTGCCAGGGCGGAACAGATAGCTTCCAGACCCACGTGCTCATCCTTTGAAAAGGTGTGCACCCTGCAGCTGAGCAGAGAAAGCAAATGCTAGGTTTGGTGTCACATGCGTAGGTTAAAATTTCTGAGGGTCCTCTTGCAAAAAGTTTGTGTTTGTGTGACCCCAGTGCTGCGTGGCCTCAGAAAGAGCTTCAGCTAGCAGAAGTTCTCCTGGCAGCTGAAGAGGTGATGGGTAAGAGCTTAAGTGCTTACCTATGAAAATGAGGAAACTGAGGTAAGGATCTATTTTCATCACTAATTGCCCCTCTAGTGCTCAAATGGTGGAATTGCATAGTATTTAGTAGGTGTTTACAGTGACAGCACTACAGGACTGTGTGGCAATACTGTGCAAAATCAGTTCTAAATATCAGCCCCCCCCCCCCTTTAATTCTGTTAGATTTGTATTGGTTGTTGTATGCACTTGTTGAACCCAGAGCTTCATTGGCTTGCACATTCTGCAGAGTGAATGGATCATACAGACTCTGAATTGAAACGTTTTAAAAATGCAAGTCCTTCAGCTGCTTGGTCCCGTTGTAGGTGAGGCTTGCGCTGTGGTTCATAGCTGTGGGGGTTTCTTGTATTGGTAAATCTCTTGCCTCTGTTGTTCATCAGCACAGCTGGGAGGCTTAGACAATGATTCACACTCACATGGAGAAAGGACATTTTGTTTTTCTTGCTTTGGACTGAACCCCTTACTGCCTGTGTGTTTACAGCACACAAGTGTCACTGGAGAAGGGCTTTGTTTTGAAGCTCCTGATCAGTTTTTCAAATAGTAGACCCATAATTTTGGAAATGAGTTAGTGGGCGTAGGGAAGCAAGGCTTGGTGAGTTAATGCTGAGACTTTGCTTTTCACAGTTGAGTTTTTAGAAATCTTCAAGCACTTTAAGATGTGAAATAGCTGCTTAAGGACAAGGTAACCACCCCAGGATTAGGTCCTGGACGCATCGCAGGCATTATGACCCCCACCTTCATTTGAGAGTAGTGCAGTGCCAGTGTTAAAGCACAGATAGTACTATGACCTGCAAGAAAATGAAGGGCATAATTGCCTTCATTTGCCAACTGAAATTCATCTGTACCTCTACTTACTCGTTTGAGGTCACTAAATGGAGAAGCAATACTATGTCTGTCATAGGGGAGAGAATTTAAGTGAATTAGCAAAATAGGCCTCAATAAAGAATATATAATTGCAAGTGCAACATTTTCCAGACATAAAGCAATACCAGTTTGGTAGTTTAGTTGTAGACAATGGTTTTAAAAAATTTAAATACTGTAAGAAAACATGCTGATTTTGTAGGCCATGACAATTGTGTTTCAGATCTCAACTTATGTTTAGCCTAAACTTCCAGTGTAACCACATTAGAGAGTCTTCCAGGCATGAGGTCTTGCCCTTGTTTGCATTCAAATCAGCAGCATTAAGGTGCCTATTTTGAGGTTGAATAATAAATAAACTCTAGTCTTCTGGTGAGA
Organism: Tringa tobata; assembly: GCA_033628505.1. Classification (NCBI taxonomy): domain Eukaryota; kingdom Metazoa; phylum Chordata; class Aves; order Charadriiformes; family Scolopacidae; genus Tringa; species Tringa tobata. Next base: position 1,416,451 of record JAHREE010000146.1, read on the forward strand.
TGACACTTAATGAAGACCCACATTCAGCCATCAACCTCCGGTGAAATGCTGCTGGGTTGAGACCCCAGGAGCCTCTTCCAAGCATCCCAAGGCTTTGTTGCAGAGTGTGGAAGCATTGGGTGTGAGTGAGCAGCACTAAGGTGGAAACTTTGCAATAACCATTACATGCTGATTAAACACACTCTGTTGGGAAGCTTGTGTCAGCACCATGAAAAATATTTTTGATGGACTATCTTAGAAATAACTTCTCCAGAAATATTGAAGTGATAGACTTTAATTTGCAATTAGCTGTCTTTTGGATAGTTGCATTATTAGTGATCTGCAGTATCTAATAAGGTGGTAATCCAGGCTAGTGTGTAAGGTTCCCTATGTCAGTAGTGCAGCACAGTGGGTGGAACTTGTCCATCTTATGATATCACCTGGATCCCTTTGGGTGAGGAAGAACAGTATTTTTGTCTAGTTCTAGTACAGCTTGACTTTTATTAATTCCTTACGACAGCACAAATTTAAAAGTCATTTATCATGGGGTAGTTTGATGACAAAGATCACAAGAAAAATGAGAGTGGCCTGCATCCCTCAGGTGGGATGTCTTGATGCTGTTTTCTTGCATACTTGTTTGTATAATTTAGATCGTTTATAACTGTTTTACATTCTGTGACTCAGTGTTAGTCTCATTGTCTTGTTTAAATGAGACTAACAGTGTGACTCACTGATGCTGTATGACTTCTCCTGTTGTCTTGTTCATGTTAATTACTAGTGCTTTGTTACCAGTAACTTGTTTGACCTCCACTACCATACTGCAGAAGATAAGGAGAGACCTGATAGCCTCAGAGCGTGCAATCCATTTACCAAGATCATGTCAGTGCCCCCTGGCAGCTTGCCCACCGCTGGTTCAACGCCTGCTGATGCCTTTTGGGCACTGGACTGTCACCCTCCCTCAGAGATAACGTTTATGTTCTGCAAATTCCATGGATGTCCTGCTGGCAGCAGCACCTCTGGGGCTGGGCTGAATTGGCTCATTTTCCTGGCTGCCTGAGCAATGTGCTGGCTCTTTTGTTTTTCCCCCACCTACCTAGGGTGGAGGCTGTCCTGGCTGTTCTTTATCCCTGCATTTGATGGTGGAAGTTACAGGCAGTATGTGCCATTACAACATCCTTGGCCAGCCTTCTGTGGCTCTCATTCTGCTGCTAGCTTGCCTGTGCCTTCTCTGATAACCTCACTGGAAGTTGCCTTGCTCTAACCATCACCAGAATATAACTCATTCAGATTTTAGTGTATTCTTGAGGATTCACTGTGCAGTGTTCCTCGTGTTCATCACAAAATCATTGCTGTCCAGAGAAATGGAGAGAAATTACTTCCTCTCAAGTTGTTTGACAGCTTCTTTACTCATGATGTTTTACTGTTAAATACAAGCACAAATACTATCCCCGAGGAGCTGATCTTGAGTTAATACTGAGAGTGTAGTGTGAGTAAATAAGGATTTTCCACTTGTTCAAATTCAAATACTACTGTGTGTTATGATAAACAGTCTCTGTAAAATTGAGAAGAAAAGGGTGATGTTTCATTTATAGCCTATTAATGTACAAATGCATCTGAAGAGGAAATAAATAATAGTTAAAAAGGCCAACAGAACCTCAAGGTGGGCTTCTCAAAATATTTATATAAATGAAAAGAATTGCAGGAGCAACAACTTATCACAAAGTCAGATTTTGCTATGACTCTTGTTAACTTTTCAGTACTTCTTTGTCTGTAATATTGAAAGCTTCACTTATTTTCTGTGAACAGAGAAGAGAGTAAGTCACTTCTTAGCATGACGCCCTCTTTTAAAAGACTGCAAGAGGTTTATTTATTTACTTCTTAATTATAAAATATCTAATTCTGAGGGATGTTAAAGAAAATTTTGCAACATGCTCAAGTGTCTTGTAGGACTGGTCACTTCACTGTTACCGATTTTAATGGAAGTGAATGGTGCTCAGCTGCAAAGGTAAGAAATCGGGATCTGACCAATTCCAGTTAGGAGCTTGCAACTGGGATGGCTGTAATGAGGAGTAGTGTCTGCTTCTCAACACAAAGGCAAAGATTTGCAGTTCCTGAGCGGTGGAGTGTACCAGCCCTAAGCCCCAATGTGACTGCAAATGGAGACCACCATGATGAATGCTGCTAGACCTGTCACCCTTGGTGGGGCTCCTGTCCACCGATGCTGAGGATACGTCAGGAGAGAGAAGGACGGGGGGGCTGGGAAGGCAGGGGGCTGTGGTGTGTGGGCGAGGAGAGTTCAGAGAGGCAGGAGGAGATTGTTGTCTGCATGGGCCAGACTTGCCATGATGAACTGGGAAATATGGCTGTGCAGGATTGCTGCCTCTCCTGGCAAGGGTAGCTGAAGGCCACCATAACTCAGACGCGGGAAGGGTACGGCTCCCCAGAGCATGCAAAACCCACAGTGAGGTCCTCCAGCAGATGTTCCAGAGTCAGAGAAACAGCTTTTGTCTGGGTTTTTCTGGATCACAACAAGACAAAACTGGTTTTGTTGCTTTACACAGACTGGGCTGCAAAGCTGGGGCTGCAGCTTGTGGTGGACCAGGGAGCAGGGCAAGATGAGGAGCCCAACCTGAGCTAGGTGGCAACCACAGGGTTTCTGGCAGGTTTCCCTGGATCCTGTTTTCCACTCCAAGATTAATAATCTCCCCTCAGGAGAGAAAGAAAAGGAAATTGTGTGGTAGGCTTTGCTATGTTTCCATGGAAGTGGGCAGTTGGCCCCATGTTCCTTAAGATGTCTTTACAGCAAGAGTAAAATCCTGTTTCTGCTGAAGGCAATAGCAAGCCTCCCATTGGCCTCAGGAGGGCTGTAATTTCATTTTGGTTTCAAGATGCATTGGGTAGTGCATGGAGATCCCGGGGACAGAAAAAGGGAGTCAAAATTAAAGATTTCTTATCTGAAAGCTGTTCATAGTGCTTAGTTCATTTCATCAGGCTTCAAAATATTTTCTATGTTTTTCTGATCCTATTTATTAAGAGTATATAAGTACTATCCAAGGGCAGACATTATCTAAGGATCTGTAACTTCAGAACCTTACTCCTCAGTTTTGTCAAAAAAAGAGAGATCAAGATTAATTTCTCAAAAAGATTCAGTTACAAAATACTTGTTTTGATTTTAGGGTCTTTTTTTTTTAAAAAAAAAAAAAAAGGAGAAGTCATCTCTGTTTGAAATGGGGCTCCTTTTACTTCTATGCCTGCTGACAATCTGAATGTCTAGCAGGCATTTTTACCATAATTTGTTTTTTCAATTCTTTGTAACAGTCCTATTTTATACTTTCTCAGAAATGTTTTGGTTTTTTTTTGTTCTCACAGCAGTTCTGGAAATAGCTTTATAGCTTTTCTTCATAGCTGGTGAGAGGATGTGTACCATTCGTGAAGGCAGCCTGGAGAGCAGGCACAGGCAAACTGCAAAACAACATAACTTGTGGAATTAACACTTCACGTTGACACCCATTAAAAATATTCGGAGATTGACTCAGCCTGCCCATGTTGCACAAATAACATGCTTGGCTCTGAATGATTCAAGATCTTATCTGCTCTCAGCACAAGTTCAGTGTGGAGGGCCTGATCCTGTTCTCATTAACCTCCAAAGGACTTTTGCTGCTCACTTCAAAGAGAATTACATCAGCAGCACGCACACGGCTCCTGTATCTTTTCCTTTTTTCCTTTCTTCCTTTTTTTTTTGTTTTTTTTTTTTTTTTAAATTATATTCCAAACTACAGCAAAGCAAACAAAAAAAGGCTAGGAAGCAGCTGAAATAAATCTGCTGTCCCTTAAGAAATGTTGTTGCATGAGAGCTCTGCTTGTTTGGAGATCTTAAGTGCAAGATGAGAGTAGAAACCAGCAAGAGCTGAGATCATCAAGGGTTTGGTTATATTTGTAGTTGAATACCCTCAATTCCCATTGTCCCCATGATGGGAGCCTTGCACGGTCCGTGGTATTTCTTTGCACAACTATTTGCAAAGAACTGCAGCTGAGCCATTGCGTTCAGCCACTGGTGTCTGAATCCTGGTGTCCCTGTAAGGTGTCCCTGTGAGCAGCAGTGCCCGGGGTGTTCACTGTGACCAGCTCCACTAAGCCCCAGGGAAGGTAACTGCATTCCTTCTTTGTTTTCCCTTTTTGAAAAGGAGGAGGCACATATGGAGGAGGGATGGGATGAAGTGACTGCTGGGGATTTTGTTTGGTTTTCTGTTTCTTCCAGGCTGTCAGATTAAATGGCAGAATGAATTCACCCCTATTTTGCCTATTTAATTTTATTGTTTTGTAGAAAAAAAGCCTCATGACTCTACAAATACACTGCTTCCTACGGGGGAGGGAGCAGCAAGCATGTCACTGAGCCATTCAACATACTTCATGCGTTTTAAAAACCCTCTTTGTGCTGGGAGAGCATGGCACCCCAAATGCAGCAACCCACCCTGGTGTGCACCAGCAAAGTCTGCCCCTGGTTCCAGAAGAACTATCCCTGCTCATGGAAGCCTAGAGAAATTCCTTGCCTCTACTATCCCCTTTCCTCCATCTCCTGGCTATAACCACAAACACCTTCCTAGGCTCGGATGCCGATCTGCTGTATGTTTATCTCTGAGGAAGCCACGCAAGATCATCATCCGCTTGCTACCTGGCACTCAGTGATAATGCTGTTTCCAAAGCATTAGTAGGTGACCTCTTTTCAAAGTGTCATGATAAGTGCCTGCCTGTTGCTTGGCTCTTTAGTTTGGCCCTTGCATTCTGTGCTGTCTTCTTTCTGGTGTCAAGAGAACCCGAAAGCCTTTCTGAGATCCAGTGGTGAATTTTGACGTGGTTAATACGGAAACAAGCACATACTTCTAACAGTAAAACTGCTGAGTGAGAGAAACTTCCAAAGGTTTTGGTGGAACCTCTGTTGCTTGGAGCCTTTAAATCCAGACAAACTATCTTCACAAAAGATAAACTCTTACACCATCAAATTATTACATTTGATGTAGCTCTTACTGATAGAATTCTGTGTCATTTTGAGGCAAAAGGCTGGATTAAATAATTCTAAATGTTCCTCCTGGGCTTAAACTCTGTCAAGGGCAGCTGGAGTTCACCTGAGCCTTCTCCAGCCATCCTGCAGTGGGTACCTTGCCTGGCATTTGGAAATTGCTTGGATGGTTCTGCTCCGAGTTCCTCCATTGGACGTCATCAGGGAGCTTCATGGGGAGTTCCAATAAGCACTCTAACAACTGGTGTGAAAATTGGGGGCAGCAGCATGACTGTCAGAAGCCACACAGCTCAGCAGGTAGATGGAAATGCTCCAAGGGTTAGCAAAGACACGAGCCCTGACCTTCCACCACTCTGCCCCTCAGGAGTGAAAAGGATGGAAGATGTGAAGGAGGACAGCACATAAACTAAGAAAGCCTTGATGTTCTTCTGCTGTGTTCCTCCTGGAAAAGAATGATTTTAGATAATCACAAAAACATGTCCTGTGGCAAAACCCAATCTGTACCACCTCTGAGTCTGTTTAGAAGATGACATGCTTTTGGCAAGTGCTTCAATAGCCAATGCATGTTAACGATCTAACCGATAAGTTATAGGTTCCTTTTTTTTTTTTTTTTCATTGAAGAACATTCACAAAACTGCAAACACATGTTTCTGCCGCTAAAACTTAGTCTTATCACAGTTTGAAAATGTGGAAAATCAATTACATGCTTTGAATTACTCCCTTCATTACTATAAAAGAATTTCTTCGTTCTTTCAGGGTAGTGTACACTTGGTAGCATCTACTGCTAACAGGCTTTTAGGACTTTCTGCTAAATTAGTACACTACAAGTAAACTTAACAGGAGGCTGGTGGAATGATAAACATCCACTTTCTCCTCTGTTGTGGCTGTGCTGCAGCTTGGGAACCCTCAGCCTTGTTGCTAGAACATCTGGACAACATTTGGGGCTGTCTCTCAAGTGCACGGGTGTGCATCTCCAGTGAATTTTAACTTTCAACATCTCTCTGCCTCTAATCTATATTTAATGTTTCATGACTAGTAGTCAAAGAAACTTCAGCTAAATATCAGGTTGAAATGAAAATGATCCTTGGTAAAACACTCATTTTCAGCATTCACCGGCAAAGTATCTGTGACAGAGACATTCCCTGGAGATTTGTAGCCCATTCTCTCACAGTAATAATAATTAAGACTTGCGATTACTGTGCCCACATAGTCAAAGATCGCTTCATAAAACGTAGTCCCTAAAGGGACCAATTCCCTGCTCCTAACTGGATGTCAGTCAGAGGGATCAGCACCCCCAGGGATCTGGAGTCTTTGCTTGCCCTTTTCATTACCGTGTTGTTAGCATTGTGTTACTTCATATTCTTCTCAATGCAAATGAGTGGGTAATCATGTGTAAATCGTGCCCTCCAGAAGGCACATGTGGTGAGTTTTTTTTCCCCAAATCTACCACAGGGATTTCTCACATGGAACATAATTATATCTCTGCCATATGGGCTCATTTATATTCTATTACAGGTTAAGCTAATACAACTCAGAAATATGCTAAAAATACCTCAAAGTATTTTGAGCACTGTCAAAATACTTGTCTTGCCTGTTTGATTGTGAATGACTTCATATTTATTTAGAGCGCCAAGTAACTTCAGAAAAACAAAATCAGGCCAGTTCCGTGTTACCCTGTCTCCAAAAAATGCTTTAAATTCTCTCCCATGACATTCTCTTCTGGTAATGGCAAATAGATCATTGAACAATGAAACTGAAAAGCCTCTAGGACATATTTACCTGAAGCAACAGCTCTGTGGGTTTTAGATTTCCCAGGAGGAAAGAAGCATGCATTTCAGTTGTTTAGCTTTGTCATGATTAGGCTGGATCAGGTCTGCGTTTTATATAATTACTTTGTCCTGACAAAGCTATACTTGTGCTTTAGCCATAATAAAAGTGCATACCTCTCCACCTGGAAGAAGGGCTATTGCTTAGAAAATGATGGTAAGATAAGAATAGGTCAGTGGTGAGTAGCATAAATAAATATTTTTAAAGCGAAGGATCTAAAGGTTATATGACATTGTTTTCAGAATTGTGGTACTATATATGTATGTTATTTTCCAATTTCAGTAGAAATGTTTAATTTCAGTGTAAGATTTTATTTGAAAAGATTTTTTTTACAATTATTATTTCACCGATTTCTAAACTAATACCACTAACATCTCTTGATAAAATCTGGGTCCACCACAATCAATCTTCATTTTATTATTTTTATTCATTAATTCAGTATTTCACCCTTTGAAATTTGATCAGTTTTCCTTCATTCCACTAGCAAAGGAGGAAACTTGTAGAAAGTAATACACCTGTAGGAAGATTAGGCTGGAGAAACTGCACTGGGCCTGCACATGGTACTTCAGATGACACCTTGCAAAAGCAGTGACTGACCTTAGTTCCAAGGAGATGCTTACTGGAAATCAGATCGGGATTTTGAAACAGCAGCTGTATGTTTCCTATAACCAGGAGATAAAATCCAGAACTGGTCTATAAAGCCCTTTGAGGTTTTCAGTGATGAAAAATTCTGTGTAGATATAAAATCGTTTCTATAACTATGAAATAAATTCTGCTACCTTTCCAGAATTGATTATTGGTTTTCAGAGTGTTGCTAGGAAGTGTTTGCTGTTTTGTTTTTTGTTTTTATTATACCATAGAACCATCAACATTTTAGATTATTCAGCATTTGAACACCAAGCCCAACCTTTCCTGAATGCTTTTTGAATGTTTTCAGAGAACAATAATTATTGCTAGCACATTGGGTCAGATGTTTATGTATGTAAGCAACTAACATTAAGTACATGAAAAGTCCCCTTGAAGTCAGACAATTGCATATTTTTGTGAATCAAAGCCTAGAAGCTATGATGTCTGTAATTGTGCAATAGCATCAAACTCACAGGAGAGGGTTTCTTTGGAGTTTACCTTGTTCTTAAAAGATAACCTTTCAAAATCAGCTGAAACAACAGGGTTTTGGTCAGAGCTGTGGCACCGATCATTGCTGAATAAGGAGAGCAGTCTGTTCGACTGTGTGTTCAGTGCAGAAAGGAAAAAAAATCAGGCCACCTATGAGTTTATTAACTGGAAGAAGTATTTTTCCAGTCTTTGTTATTCCTGAAGCAGTGTAAGGGACACTACAATGATTTCATACATCAGGGAAACATGAAAAAAAAGAGTGCTCTCTTGGGCTGCGGAACAAAGAGAAACAACCTTCAAATCTCAGAGCTAACTCTGTTAAATAATGTTTTAATTCAGCTGTCATAGACATTTGATTAAAGAACCTGTTATACAATTTCTTTTGCAGTTTCTATAGCCCTGGTTGTGTAAAAGCATCCCATGCCCTTGGAAAAACAGCCCCCCTCTTTCACGCACAAAAGGGAGTCTTTTACTCAACATCTTCACAGCTTGCTTCCTTTTTCTTCAGGCAAGCTTTTTCATTTCACAATTTCGTTTGCTATAAAAGCACGGTCATTGTGGATGCTGCACTGAAAGATGGCTGTACGCCTGGATTTTGTGCTCTTCCCCAGGCACCCAGCGTTGCCCGCTGCTGTGGTCGGGTCAGAGCAGTGGTGTGAGCTGGTGGCCATCCCGCTGTCCCCACGTCACTCCAGAGTGTGGGCAGAGGCAGCAGAAAGGGGCAGATTGAACAGGTAACAGTATTTTCGAATATTCTGGATAACAACCTTTCCAGGAGAGAGGATGACTGTTAATGTGCCCTCCTAGAGATCTCCCTTATTAATTGCATGCTGGAGGTGGCAGTTTGGTGATATTTGCATCGCATATTTATCAGCCGTATGTCAGTGTGTCAATATTTTCCTCTAGATGGTGGGCAGGCATGGATTTTAAGCAGAAATATCCAGCTGGTGCTGCACGTGTGTGCTCAGTTGAGTGTTCTGGGTGAGATGTTTTTTTGCAGTTGGCACCTGGATGGGAAGTTCTGGTCTGCGCTGGAAATGGGAGCATTTCAGCATGCGTATGATTTGCAGAAATAGCTACATTGAGTGCCTTTGTATGAAACTTTGATTCTTAATAGCCATACTGATGTTTTAAGTCAATCATTCCTGGAAACACAAATCATCTCATGATTAACTTTGGTCTTACTTTGTCATTTGATGGATAAATGTGAAATTCTTTTGCTGTCTAACATGATTTACTCCCTGCTAATACCCAGTGCTCTGAACCCCCTTGTAAATAATTACAGGTTGCATCATCCATTTGGCTAACACGTAGTGTCGGCTTTCCAAATCTGCGTAGATGATAATCTGCTTTAATACCTGTACAAATCAATTAAATTTATTTTGTGCACTGTTCACTGTGTGCCAAATTGAGTGGGAGAATAGAAACACTTAGCAGGGGAATCAACCTTCACATAAACGTGAATTAGATAAGCCTTGCAATGCAAGCGGGGGAGGAGGTGAAATTTAGCATGTAATTCCCTCATCTACAGACAGATTAAAAAAATGGCTTCCAGAAACAAAAATATAGGGCAGGATTGTGGAGCCCTTATTCTTGTTGCTGAGCAGCCTCTCATTGGATTTATTCCACTGAAGCTTAATAACATCACCTCCAGGGTGGCTGAAAGGATGTGGAGTTTCTCGCAAGGCACTTTGATGCTTTGTCTACTGCAGGATGCAGGCAGCAGATCTTCAAACCTCCTTGTGGGGCTGGACTTCTGGCTCCTCTCTGCAGATTCTGATCACCGTCGCTGCGGTGTAGGTGAGGAGCCTGTAAATCTCCATACTGCCTGGCGGAAAAAGCGACGGATGTTCTCGTGCAGCTGATGGGTTCTGTGAGAGGAGCTGGGTTTGGTCTTCAAGCCTGAATATCCCGGCTGTATCTTAGACTGCGTGAATTGCACCATTTGCAAAATGAAACCTTCTTCAAACAAAATGTATCTAGCTAACCTCCATTCTCCTCCTCACACCCATCCTCCCATAGGCATTGCGTAGTTGGACCAGGAAAATTTAAAGTTGACTGTGAGTGAAATGCTCTTTACTCCCAACTAAAATCCATAATTAAGCAGTGATACACATGGGTTAAAGAATAAATTGCTATACCCATTTCAAAACATGGGGGTAAGAGGATGAAAATCTGTGCCAATAAAACCGTTGTAAGGCTAAGTGCTGCTAAAATTTTGCAGTAAAAACCACTGTATAGAAAAGGTCATTGTCAGAGGGAAGACGGGTTGATTCATCCTACTATTACAATAATATTCCTGATTGCAGGTACCTGAGGACAACTTGGTTTTAGAAATAGCAATATATCATTTGTTCACTTGGTTTCTCACTTGTGAAAAAAAAAAATAGAATTTTCCTCCTCACATCACGTGTAGAATTTTTGTTAAAATACTCCCCACCATAAAATCTCTTGGGGAGGAGAAAATACCAGGCAAAGACGAGTAAGTATTTTAAGATCATTCCTCACGAAAGGCATTATGTGCCTGCACCCTTCTATTTCTTTTGGAGAAGAATTTTCTGGGCGATGCCTAAGGAGGGCAGGCGGGTAATCCTGCTGTTGTGCCGGCCAGAGCTACCGATTCCTGCCATGACCTTGCTTTGGGTTTGTGATCTGTAAAATGGGGCAATGGGGATGTAAGTGCCAAGCCTGGAGGAAAGATGCTTAAGAAGTACTGAGTGGCATAGTATTGTTGCAATGAAGGTATTTGACATACACAGTGAATAGTGATGCTTGTGGTGAAAAGGAAGAAGACTGCAGACCGTGTCCTGCTGGCATCAGGCGGGCAGGGCTGTCCCCAGCCCCATGTGGTGGTGCTGGTGGCTGGAGCTCTCTCCTGGGAGCAGCAGCAGAAGTGCCTGCCTGTTGTCACCCTGAGCAGGCATGTGGCTGGCCCCAGTTCCACCTCCTGGGGGGGAAAAAAGTTACGGGTGACCGTGTTTTCCAACGTGAAATTCACACTCACTTTATTTCACTCTTTAAACTCAGTGATGTGACCACTTAGTGGCCTGATTGTGTGGGTCCTGTACTCATCCACACATTCAAGAACTGTCCTGCTGACGCGGGTTGGTTGCCAGTACAAGCATGTTTTATTTAGAGTGTGAGGTGCAGAGCCTTTATTTTTAACGTATATTTCTCTCTTGCTTTCTAAATTCAGCTACTAAATGTATATTTAGCGGATATTGAGTGATATTTATTTCACTCTCTGAAAAATAATAAAAGGTCATTCTACTGTTCATCATTGCGTGTTTGACACAGACAGGTTTTGCAGAGGCAAACCCAAGCTCACTTGCTTTTGGAAAACTTGGTTACCTTTCTTCCTATTTATGGTTGTGAATATTTTGCTTGCCACCAACAGCTTGCATACTGCTGGCTTAAATTCGGCACTATAAAAATCTCATAAAAAAATGGAACTACCTATCTTTATTCAATGTTCCCAACAAATTTTTGCAAAGCCTTTTGTAGCTGAAAATATATTATTGGTTTTTAAAAACATGGTGGGAAACCAATTTTGGAGATACCTAGAAAATCACCTTATATTATACTGTGTTTAAAATGAGAAAGTCTGAGGGACTGACTATCTACCCCTATGAAACTATAATCATGAGTGCTGTTAATCACTTGAGTTTTTACATTTGATTCTCTTTCCCTGAACATTTTGGGTATTTTTAGTGCCACTGTAAGTACACTCCAGAGTTTTTGTAATTAAAGGTACCAGAATTTTTTCAATTAACCGAGAAGTTTTATTATAGCCATGGTGTGATTTTCCACTAGTTTGTATCCTGTATGGTTGTTTGCACCAATGAAAAAAAATTGTCAAATGGTGTAAAACCAAATGCATTTTTATGGCACCCTTGTTTAGCAATAACGCTGCATAAGGTCATTCAAGATGTACATGCATTTACAAGGAATTAGCAAATATTAATGCTATTGGAATTTAAATGAACAAAGGATTACAGAAACAATGTCATAGCTTCATTTCTTGGGAAGGAACAACAGTTTTGATGTCATTACTCATGGCTCAGAAGCCAACTTCATATTGATCTTGAAGCCCTCAAAATGGCAATGACCTCCGTCACTGCTCGTGTGAGCTTGATTTGACCTGGTTACCTAGAGGTTGAAAGGCCATGCATTTCCTTTTATTTTATCTGTCATTTGTTGATAGATATTTCTTTTGATTCTATTCAAGCTCTTATGTGCTACCCACCACTATATCTGAATGCTTTCATTTGAATGCTTTCTGGGGACAGACCGTAACAGGACTCACATGTCATTCCCAGTTTTGCTTTCTCTTCATGTACATAGACATTTCTGGAACGTTAGAGACTCTACACTTAAGTTTTTTTTTTCTCTCCTTTTTTCGTTTTACTAATGGAAGTGGACTAAGGACCTTGTCAAATGCAAAGGGCAGTTCAAATGATGTCTGCAGCATTGGCTCTGCTTCCTGGAAAGCTGTCTTGCACAAAAGATATTATTTCTTGCTACAGAGGGATCCTTCAGGCCAAAGTAATTCAGTAGTCAAGTACATTCCTTGTCTCCACAAATTTTTTAGGTGATTTAATGGGAGCATGAATCTGAAGAGAAGCTCTACAGGGAGCCGATGTAGTGAGTGGTCAGTTAATGTTTTCAAAACAATTCATGTCACTGATAGGGAAGAAGGGGGCTGCAAGTTATACTTTCTGTAGGCTGTCATTTTCTTGATGGACAGACTTGCATCACTGTAATTTTTCAGATGTGTCATTCCCACATAGTCACAGGTACATTTTACACAGCCTTTCTATTTCTCATGCATAAGCCAAAATTAGTGCCCAGCTCTATGCATTCGACTGCACTGAGGTGCACCAGTTCAGCTCAGGTTACAATTCAGCCCTGTGAGTTTTGTGCTGTTTCCATCAATATGAGGTTAATGGATGAAAGTGGGCACTCCAGTTATTAATGCATATTTAGAAAAAAATACATACGTGAGTTTTAGCTTCTGGATAAATTCACAATGGAATGAGAGTAATGTTTAGGATCTACTGTAAGTGATATTTAAGGGGTCTAATGCCAGTTAAAGTTCTGTGGTACGATGACCCCTTTTGCATGTAATTATGCAAAGGGCAGAGACATGGGGCATGTACGTGTGCAGCGCATGGCGGCGTACGATGTGTTGGCAGAAATATTATGGGGAGCCAAGGCAAAAGCTGAGACTGTGACCCCACTGATGCATGGCTCTCTCAAAACAGTCAGAAAAGACAGGTGGACTCTGAGTCATCCTGAATGCACTTCAAGGCATGATGTGCTGAACGGACTACTGATGGCTTGTTTTGATTTTGAGGATTTTGAGGATTTTGAGGTTGGATAGTGATGGAGATAATCCAAATAGGGGCAGGAGAAAGTTGGGTGTGTATGTTATTCTGCAGAATGGGTGTCCATGTATCCTGTGGTCCTGTCTTCCTGGTGGAAGACACAACCCCAGTGCCATCCGGCATCAGGGAAGGTTTTAACTGGTTGGCAGTAGATGCCAGCACTATGAGCAATCCCCACAAGACTGAATTTTCCTATTTGACAGAATATATTGCTTATCTCTTCTGGACTAGATTGCCTTTAATTCTTGTAGAAGGTGAACGTTAAAAAAAAAAAAAAAGTAAAAATCAAAAGATTTTAAAAGAAGTTTCTGGTCAGCGAAGAGGAGGAAACCATTTTGCTCTGGTAATATTCTGCATCTGCCCTGAAACACAAGACAGCAGCTGCCGTGGAGCTGCCCCCAGTGCAGAGAAAGAGATTCATCTATGTTTAAAGATTCAGGGCACAGAGAATGGAATGACGACATCTCCTCTCATTTCCATGCCCAGTGACATGCACTCCAACAGACAGCTATGCTGCTTCTACAGTATCTCTTTATTTTCCTTTAGCTCTGCTTTTCTACCCCCTTCCTTCTTAAAATCCTTCTTTGGGCTTTATTTTACTTGTGTTTAATTTGGAACTCCTTCACTGACCAAATCCTTCTCCCTTTGTCTCTCATCAGAGACTTTTTTGCTTTACATCCGCTGGGAAGAACTGATCCAGTTATCTCCCAAATTACATTTCAAGAGCCTGCAAGCCTGACTTCATAGATAAACTGGAGAGCACGCCAACTAATATAAATACAGGACACAGTTCAGGAGTAGACAATGATTACCCAATTTTGCTACGACATCAGTTGTTACCAGAGGGAACAGCATGCCCTGCCATTATTCTCAATATTCAGTCATTATATGGTGATTGTTATTGTCAATTATTTTGTATTAGGGTAGCAATTAGCACTCTTGGAGCTTGATGCCTCTTGTCCAGACAGAGAAGATGGTGATGGTTTCACTCCCAGATTTCTCACAGACAAAACAGATAAATCCAGCAGGCAGTTCAGGGAAATGGTTATTGATGCAATGACTCACAGCAGTGACTTGTTATAATTTCTGCAGGCTCCGTCTTTCTGGCTGCAGAACACAGAAACCCCTCTTGGCTTTTTGGTTTTTTGATTATTTTTTTTGGAGCATAAGAAGCTCCATCTCGACCAGATCTGTACTCTCCCTACACCTCTGCATCTGATTCAAGATCAGCGCGTGTAGCCATGAATCCCTTCCCAGAAGACACATACATTTTCCTTAGGCAGCAAAGCCAGTATTTTTCAGCACAATGCTGACCATCTAATTTCCAGTCAGTAGAAGTATTAGGGTAAGTATAAAGCAGCCATGTCCCTGGACAGTGATGTGCTCCACTCAGCTGAAGAAACACTTCTTCAATGGTTTCAGATATCTCCATTTTGCTGTCATTGTGAGTTTTGTAGACTTGGACAACAGTGCTAGCACCCTAATAGTCCTGCAGAGGCACTTAGGGATAAGTTGCCCAATAACATCTTACTCCATTAATGTAATTGTGTCTACATTGCTTGACTTGGTCTCACATAATCCATCAAAATCTTCATGAATAGAAAAGGTTGAACCAGCCTTACTGATAGAAATTACATTCCCACTGTTGTCTCCCTGATAAGCCGACAACTTCACTGCTGGGGGTTCATATTCCTTTGTTTTAAAAGGCACTTGGTACAGCTGCTCCTCCTGGGAAAGTAGAGGTTTAAGACCAGTAGTCAGAGACAGCATCCAGTCAGGTGCTGTGCTTGGTGTTTGCATGTGGTTTGCTGTTTATATTACACCTCCTGCTTTATTGCAGCAGGCAGGAAAGAGTGACAGAAGGAAAAAAACTGGGGGAACAGTTAAAAGGATGTGAAGCTCATCTTCCTTTAAACGCACCTTATTGGTATTTGTTTTCAGTTTTTCAAAAGGAAAAGCTTAAACTCTGGTATTGGAGTTTTCAAAGGCCCTTTTCAAAGGTGGGCCTAAGCTCAAAGCCAGGTTTGGACACTCCCAAGATGCCGGGGACTGAAATGACTGTTTCTCACCATCAGCCAGGTAAGCACAGGAACAAGGTTGCAGAGGCAGGCCACAGATCTCCAGAACCAAGCCTGCTAAGAACCGCTCAGACAAATATCTGCCAGGAATGGGTTAGCATCAGCAGCCTTGCTTTGGACCTGGGAGCTGGACCACATCACTTCTCCCTGTCCCCCCTGTGATTCTGTGGTAGTGAGACTCCAGAGATCACACCTCTGCTTGCAAATAGGATAACTCAATTGATATTACTTCCCTAAATTCCCGTGGCCACTTCTGCATTCCTCACTTCATCCTGAGCCTTAGAATGCTTGCTGCAATTAGCCTAAACCACAACACTGCTATTGACGTATTTTATGTTAGAAAAGGCAGTCTTGGTAGTGAGAAAAGTGGATCCTGCCAACACCGAATTTTTATGAAAATTTAAGGGAAGCTATTCTGTAAACAATTCCCCAGTTGCAGGTGTTGTCAGTATTTTTCCATGTGAGATGAGAAGGCTTCAGGGAGCCCTCCTGGACAATACGAAGCGTGGTGCTCGGGCACTGCCTGGCCCTTGGCAGCCCAGGGGCAGCACGTTCCACCTTCACACCTGCCTCTTCCCCAGCAGAGATGGGAACAGCCCTTTGATTAGAAAATGGTACCAGAAGTCAAATGCTCAGTACTGACACCCACAAGGAAGTATTTGAACCATGATAACTTAAGCAGAAGCTCAGTCCAGAAGTCAGGTAGAGTGAAGTGGCTCAAATGCTCTTTTGTCTTCTGGTTTTGTAGAGGCTCCCAGGCAGCTTCAGGTCAGTGTGATTTATCGTGTCCTTGCTGGTTGCTCCACACTGTGGTGCCTGAACGCCATCCCACCAGGAAGTCCCTGCCATAGTTCCAGCTGTGGAGATTCTCAGGAGATCCTCTGGGGCCAGTGCATGGCTGTCCCTGTGCCACCTGCCTGGGGAGCCATGCATTTTTACCGTTAAGGTTTTTCAAGCCATTTTACATTTCTGCAGCCCTTTTATCCAGCAGAAGACTGAAGGAGGGCTACAAATCACACCCCTGGGTTTTACCATCAGCTGTGCCATTGATATGCCGGGTGACAACAGAAGATCTAACAGGAGGACTCTGCTTTGGCCAATCTGTCATTTAAATTGAAATGATGCAAATTGTTTCTAAACTATGATTGTGCAGAAATATTAACCTCCAGTTATCAGACGAGTCCCTTTGGTCCCCTTTCCCTTCCTCACCACCAGTGCTTCCCATCTGGTGAGGCTCCACCTTGAGCACTGTGCTCAGCTTTGGGCCCCTCACTACAGGAGGGACACTGAGGTAGTGGAGTGCCTCCAGAGAAGGGCAACAAAACTGGTGAAGGGTCTTGAGCACATCTTATGAGGAGTGGCTGAGGGAACTGGGGTTGTTTAGCCTGGAGAAAAGGAGATTGAGAGGAGACCTTATTGTTCCTTACAACTACCTTAAAGGAGGGTGTAGTGAGGGGGGGTTGATGCCTTCTCCCAAGTCACAGGAGCTCACAAATAAAAGACCTGCATAGACTTGCTCAGAAAGGAAGAGTAATTTATCCACACAGAAATGTTTACAAAGGTAGAATGCAAGTTGAAAGAGAGGGAAAACAGCAAACTTGGAGTGGCTGTGTTTATTTTGCTGTTCCAAACTGTGAACTCGTGCCTCCCCATAGCCTGTGCCAGCCTGAGCTCCACGCCTGATCACACGGGGTAGTGTTGGAAGGACTGTATCCTATCCATCCCTGGGAACCCAGCTTTTAAACAGCATACTCTTCATGGCTGAAATCCACTCCTTCCCACCTTTCCTATTGCTTCTTTCCTGTCCCCATCTTGCCTAGCTTTCATGTTTCACCTGGTCTTCCCCAGAAAACAACCCAAGGAAAAAGAGCAGGACTTCTGGGCTTCTTGGTGTGTTTTAGCCAAACTATTCATCGCAACTGAACAAAAGTTGCCCTTTTATGAGAAGAGTGATTTTCCATGTGTGACAACCTCTTTAATGCATTGCAATTGTGTTTCTCAATATAATTTTAAAGACACTTAGGGTGGCTTTGCTGCCTGTTTTTCAGAAAAAAAGCTATTCAAGTCTTGAGAGGGAGTTTTATTTTCTGATCTGGTATTTTTAAGTCCTCATCACAAGCTGTGATTTTTCTAACTCAAAATTCTAAAGGATTTTAACTATTTGTGTGGTGTTTAATATATTCCGTGGACAACTGGTATAATGACATGAAATCAGTGTAAAGAATATAATCAACAGAAATTAAATGGGCTCCTAGTTTTGTGACATATCTGTCATCCACACCTGATTGTCAGAGGCCCAAAGTCTATTTTCTAAATGGATGGTCTTCCACCTTTTCAGAGAAAATAAATGAAATGAGCTCTGTACCTTTTATATTATTCACATTTTAGTAGTCTGATTTATTGAGATTAAAGTTTAAATTGCTTGGGTGAAATTACTCAGATTAAATTATTACTCAGTAAAACTTTGGGATAGCAGCAGTTTCTTTGTTCAAGGTTTACACAGCACAATGAAGTCCTGCATCGTATCTTGGGGACTTTGAAGCCCAGAGCTTTCACTATATTAGCATTTCACTATATTAGCTTTCACAAATATTAGCATTGAGAATTTTCTTCTCTAGTCCCTGGATAAGGTACTTCTTCTCTGTCTTTCTCACTTTTTTTTTCTTTTTCCTGATTTATCCCAGATAAGCTGTGAGCACCCTGTTGTCATAACCTCAATGGTAAAAGACGTGCCACTGCACATCCTTGTCTGTGTGGAGGGCAGCAAGATCTGGGCAGTGGCCAGTGGTTTCTTTGGTGCTTGTCTGCCTGCCTTCTCATCACTGATTTCCAAAGAAGTCATCACCTGCTGCTGAGCACAACCTTCACCCTGCTTCAGCCTGACCACTTAAAAGAATGTCTTCCCACAGGGAAAAAGACTAATGTGATGATTTCTCTGGAGTGGGAATCAGGATGGCCCTTCAAGCAGATCCTCATGCCTGTGTTTTAGGCTTCCACACCTGGCTGAAGACTTCAAAGCATGCTCAACACTTTTCCTGTACTCCTTTCCATGTCTTATTTTTGACCTTTCCCCTGAGAGATAGGTCCACTAGTGAAGAGAAGATAATTCATCTCATTTGGTCTCTTGGGACTCCCACTAAGGGGAAGAATAGCAATTCAACAGCAGCTTTACTGATCTACACAGAAAATTCAGGCTCCTTTTGTGCTGACCCTCCTGGCTTGCTGCATACAGCTGTAAAACTTTATGCTTGTAATCCAGAAAGGCAGCTGGAATTTTCAGCCATAGGCTGTCAAATGTCATGTTCATACTACACCGGATTAAATGATAATAGTAGAATAATTCTTTCAATAAGATATTTAAGACATATTGAAATAGAAGCTTTTGTGAAACATGCATAGGAATTTTACTGCATCAGAGCAAAAACAGGCACTGAATTTTGCAGTTGTGTTTTTTTTAGAAAAGGTTGCTATTGGTAATTCAGCAGATCTGTCCTGGTAGTGTTACTCTCACCCTCATGACCTCAGCACCAGGCCATTCATCGGGAAACTGAGTGTGCTGAAAATCTGCCACTTTGTCATGCCCTTACTGTGGGGCATCGCTTATCTTTCTCTTACATAGGTGTCCAGACTATGTGAAAAGTAAAATTATTATATGAACATGGGTCATTGAGGTCACTGAGCCCAGCTCCCTGTTATTGCATTTGACTATTCGATAGAAGTTCATCTGTTAACAGTTATGACACACTCTGTCCCATGGAGAAAGGTAAGCACCTGATCATCTCCACTAACCTAATTCTGAGGAAAATTTCTTTGAAATCCCAGATCTGCCAGGTGGTATGTATAACCTTCTGGGTACACCTCACAGGCACCCAAGAGATTTGTATTCCAATAGAAGCACCAATGTAGCCTGTCCTGTCTCTAGTTGAGACCTATCTCTGGTGCTTCAGATGGGAGCCAAAAAAAAAATCACAGAAGTCATTTGTGGGAAGAAAGGAAATGAAAGGTCTCTATAAAGGACAAGAAAAATCTGAGGCATTAGACTATATAGCTGTGGTGCAAATGAACATGATGAACAAATGCCCCCTTCTTTTGGGGACAAAGGGACTCATCACAAATTCAAATTTCTGATACCAGGGTCTCCTCCTTAGCGCACCACACAGCCCCATTCAAAAAGCTCTAAGGCTCCGTTTTACAGCTGATCAGGGTCTTTGCCTCCCCTGGCTGATTGGGAGTTCAGCTCATCTCTTCTCATCAGTTTGAAAATATGCTACATAACCTATTTCACATTCTGTTTGTTATAATCTTAAGCAGAAGGAATTATTTCCATCTTTCACTCATTATACAGGACAGACACTGCATAACTTTCATGCCTTTAACAGAATTTTCCTTCCGTCTTCATTTTTTTTTCAAAACGTGTTATGTTTCCAAGTGGGAGCACATACCTGGCTGGTTAAATTGCATGGAAATAGACTATCAACTCTTTTATTTAGTGATCTGCTTCTATAAATGTAGACATGTTCACACTGGAGGACCTCAGAAGCAGCTTAACTGGTGAGAGGTAGCCTGTGCCCATAAGGATGTATGTAAAACAACGTCCAGCTGCTACTGTTTGTACATGCAATGAGCACAGTCAGGTGTGATGCTCAGGAGCATGGCTGTCCCCGTCTTTGAATGAGAACAAGATGTTTGCTGATGACCTTGGCACGAGTGACCTTCAGTCCCTCATCTGGAGAATATCTTCCCTGCACAGACATATGAAACAGTCAAATTCATTGACCAAAACCATGATTTTAATTTAAATGTTTTGCTTTGATTGCAATTAAGAGCTATGCATAGGTAGATACAAATATTTTCCCCTTTTGGATGTCCCTAATACAGTTTCTAAATTTAGAAAAAAAACCCAGACTCTTAATAAGCTCTAGCCCAACTTAATTAGCTCGTATTTTTATAACATGCTGTGTCTTTGGAAATGCTGTAACAATCTATAAAGGAGTATTTTTTCAATATTTTTTCAAAATGCTGGTCATAAAACAAAACTAAATTTGAAGTTTCTTCAGTGACTATTAATAAAGGATGTAAAAGCCCAGTGTTTACATAATAACTTACAGCTGTTGAGAAGCTATTTCAGTCAGTGCACACACCAAGTTTACAGTTACTGTCTCCAAATACCTGTGGTCTAGCCACTTACTTCTGTCTGCTGATTATTGAGCCGAAATAATCTACCCGTGGCTCCTCCTTCGGCTCCCTCCCCCACAACAAGAAGCAAATGTGGAGCCATTTAAAGAAACCCAAACCCAGCTTCTGGACACGTCCATGACCCCCAGCCAGAGCCTCCCCATTGCTTTGCCCTGCAGGTTTGTGCTGGCTGTGGGTCACAGCCTGCTCAGACCCACCGGGGACTGGGGCTAGGGGAGATGTCACCAGCAAAGCCACTCTTGCTGGGAGGGGAGAGGTGGGTCCCCAGTACTTAGCTGGGTCATCCCACATCCCAGTGTTTAACATCTTGAGCTCACCTGCCCAGCACTGGTGGGAGGAGAGGGAGTAACAGAGTTTTTTTTAAAACAATATATCTTTGTGGGGAGCTTATAATTGATATTTCCTTTCTTTTGTTTTTCTTTTTTCTCCTCCTGCTGAATTAAGGGGCATTGCATATCCTGAAAAGAATGCAACCTGGGACTGGATGTTTGATTATTTAACTGTGATTTTTTTTTGACAAAAAACCCTTTTCATGCAATTTGATAATTACCTCAAAATTGCTTCATGCTTTCAGTATCTAAGTTAGTCTCTGTCCTGAAACAGAGTGTATCTTTCTAACAAGCCCTCCAGATTAATTGATATGCTTATTTCTCCCAATTATTATTATTTCTGATTTTCTTTTGGAGGAGGTTCACCGTTCACTTGATCTAGGATTTCACTAACGCTTTTTTTTGATCCAATTCTTTTAATGAGCATTGGAACCAGTCTAGGAAACCATGATAGAAGGTAAACCCCTTTTAAACAAAAGATAATGCAGCTGAGTTATCTGCTGCCTCTGCTGGGGTTAGTAGGATTGTTATGCTTTTGTATATGAATTGCTTTGGGATAATGTTTTCTACTTGCTTATACATTTTTCATCAGACAAATCAGGAAAAAAGGTTGTATCATACAGATCTGTAATCATAGCCTCTTTTCTGTCCTGTAGCTGCAAGGGAAGGATGAGATCCGTTTCCATACTTGGAGAAAAAGGGTCAGAGTTAGAGGGGAAAAATAGTATGAAAGTGCAAAGCCTTGGATATAAGTAGCTAGCCCCTAAAGCAGGCGCTAACAAGACCTTCTTGAGAACCACTAGGTTTTGTGCATAGCAGAGGAAAAGTTACAGCTGAAGGAAAAGAAACAGGCAAGAAATAGCATCGTTCTGTATCTGACTGGGATTATAGCAGCTGAACGCATCATTGTTATAAAATATGGGCAGCAGAGTGTCCTTTCATGTCTCTTGACGCAGATTGAATGCAGTCCTAACCAAGATGACAAAATTCATTTTGAGTGAGCAGTTGTCCATATTTTTAAATGAAATGCATGTGGGGCTATTAGCTCAGCTCAGCTCCCCATCGAAGGCAGCTGCACCACAGCCCTGCCATGTGTTTGGCAGCGCTTGAAGCACCTGGCACCTCCGGAACAGACAGTCACATTTCAATGGGGATAAATACTAGACTCACAGCTTTCTCTTCCAACTCCAGGGTAGCTATTTTTCACATTAAAACAACCCCAAAAACGTAACACAATATAAAAGGTTAAGCAAAAATGTGTGTACATATAGTGTTTTGTAAAAGCTGAAAGGGAGATGAGGACAGGACTGGAGAGGATGCTGGGGACACAGACCTCTTTGTCTAGAGGAGACACTGGACTTCAGGGTCAAAAAAATACAAGTAATAAATTGTGCTTTTATTACAGATTTATCACATTATTATTAAAGCTAATATGCAATTTCATAGCCTGGAACAATCACTCTCACAAGCCCCACCCCTATCAAATTTTCGTCTTTTTATTATCATTAAGAAACTGATACGCTTAGCTGCATGTCCTTTGGCTGAAAAATAAGCAAGTTACTTTTCCATTGAATAAGGTTTAAATCATTAGTGACCCATGAATCTGGATTTCAACCAAACAGGAATATTGCATGCCTATGTGCTTCTCCTGCTCAAATTTTTTAAAGTGTTACCATGGATTTATGGTATGTGTTATGGTTAAAGAGCTATTGGCATGATCATGCAGGGCACTGTCAGAGGGGTCTCAATTGCCTCCACCACTGGAAGGTAGACTCAGACAGGACTAGGTGAAAGCAGGGACTAGGACAGTAACCACAGAATGGACAACCCTTCACATGACAGAAGTTAAAAAGATGTTGCTGGTTTTATGTAGCAAAGGAAAGTCTTAGAGAAGACACTGTTTATTTCTCTAAGCACGTCTCCAGGAGGAGAAGGTCCTTTCTTCTGAAGGGCAATGCGGCACAAGGATATAAACCAGATGTGAATACATTCATGTTGGATTCAAAAAGGACAAGCAATGAAAGGAGTGGGAGTCTCATCTGGACTTCCAGGAAGTTACTGGGGCCTATAACCACAGTTTGAAGCTAATTTTTGATAGCTATATTCAAAAAGTGTGATGATACAGTTGTCTACAATAGCGGGTAAATAACCTTGATGAGAAAAAAAGCACCCTTTCTAATCATTTTGTCAATGTTCCTAATACCAAAAATACCTTCCAAAATAGATCAGTGAGAAGTACTGAGGATTTCACAGCACACTTTCTGGCTGGAAATAGCGCAGCATTAATTCTTTTTGGTACAGTGTAAAGGTGGGAAAGAATTGAGTGCTCATGTTGTTTCACTTATTCTGAGGATTTTTTTCAGATCCCACTTGTATCATTCTTCTGCCTACAGCTGCTTCCACAAACAACTCAGTGGGTGGACTCCGTTTAAGAAATGCTTGCGCTTCTGCCAGGATGTCTCTCTGATTCCAGCACCCCACCTTTTAAAGAAATTATAACTACTATGTAATCATAATAATACAGAAAAGATGCTGTCCCTGGAACTATCAGTGTTTTATTAACTAAAGTGGATGACCAGCTCTGTAAGGAGATGTTGCTGTTTATTTTTCTATATTGTTATCATGATCGTGCTGATTTTTTTTATAACTTTCATGCTTGGTCATTCATGTCCTCTACAGTGTAATGAGTAAAAAATACAGCCAGTTTTTCTACAATATTTTAACTCCATAAAAATAAAACCAGAACAGTTATGGTTATGCCATATGTATACATCTCTACACATCAATAAGTTTCATTCATAAGAGGAGCTTCAACCTCCATGCAATTACTCTGCTCACTGCAATAAAAAGGCTGTTCCACCAACAGAGGCCAAGCAAGGTCATTTTCTGCATTACTTAACAACAATTTCCACGAAGACTTGTAGGACATAGGATATTTTACAAGCTTCCAAGAGTTTAAAAATAAAATCAAATAGCCTTTTCACCCATATATGTTATTTTGCTGGCTGTTTAGAAATTGTGATAACTGCAGCCTCAGACTGTCGTTTTGTTTTCCTGATGGTACGAAAGAAGAAATATATAATTTGAAAACAAACCAAAATTAAAACAGCGTGAAGGAAGAATTGCTGAGGCTGGTAGCCTCTAATTAGAGCTACCATCTGTGATGAGGTTCCAGGAAAAATGCACACCACACTGTCCCATCGTCTCTGCTTAGGCTCGAAGCTTTATCTTGTAGGCCCTGAATTTTTTGTACACCCAGTATCTCACCTTGATGGGCCAATTGTCATATCATATGGTACCATATGCAAGTGTCAGATCATGGTTTCCAACTCCATAGCTGCTCTATGAGTTTAATAATGCATCATAATATAGGTGTTGTTTCATAGTACAATACATTAATAATACATTTAATTGAATTGTTTCACCATAATTTTTTTGAATCAGTGGCTTTAAAGGAATTCAGAGGAGATTTCGAAATATTTCTACATTCTTGATGTAATTTATGGATTTCTTTGTTTCTATTTACTTTCCTCTAAAGGACTAAGAAGTGCTTCATTGTTTTAACCCAAGCTTTTTTTATTTATAAAGCAAAATGCTGATAAAGGCTGTGAACTGCTGCAGTGATTGTATGTAAGGTCTCGGATACCATCACTGGCTTAAGCATTTGTGATTCCTGCATCCTGGATTGGCTTGCTGCTTCTCCCTGGCCGCAGCACTGCTTTAGCCTTGTTGTGCTATATTTAAATTACTATCTGGGCATGTTTCTATCGTTACGTGAGCATGGTGACCTTTTGGTAGTAAGTCATTTTGACTGGACCAGATTGGGTTGAATTGCAAGGGGCAAACAAGCGTATGTTTGTTTTAAATTTGAGACATGGCAATTTAGATCAATTTAAGGTTTGGTTGCAGGAAAACATCCTGAACTGTGTGTTTATATTTCATCAACACAACATTGATATATGTAGTGTGTGGAATTTGGTTTTATATATATATATATAAAAATACACATATATTATTTATTTATATGCATTTATATGTGTGCATACATGTATGTATATCCATACACATGCACAAATAGATGAACGATACATACACAGTAATAATACAGTTCCATCATTATGAAAAAATGGAGGCTGGGATTCATCTCACCTATATTTACCCATCAAAAAGTTGACATCTATTCTGAGCCAGTCATTTAGGTCCCCCTGAAATCTATGAAGAGAGACAGCCACTTCCAGAGTGGTGATCTATACTGAGAGGGTGATCTATACTCATCTATTTAGAATGGGAGACACCTGTCTCTCTCCATTGCCTGCAGAGAAAGCCTGTATGACTGATTCAGAGCAAACACATATCTTTCAGAATGCTAAAGTTAGAGACAGGAAACCCAAACTAATGCCGTTCTCAAAAAACCCCTCTTTTATGGAGCTGACTGACCTAGATTCATGCACCACTTCTGGTTCCTGCTCTTGTTTTTTTGTGGTGGTGATAATAGTGGTGGTGCATACGGCCAAGTTAGATAAGATCTTTTCCACTCCTAATCAGAAGGATTTTATTTTTTTTAATGGTTATGGTAATGATTAAAGTGAAGAGGAAATTGTTCATGTTGCCAATTCATCTTTTATTTTGTTTTTTAATTTTGTCCTTAAAAAATGTCTTTGAAGGAGATAATTGTATAAATGTGACTTGATCACTGAAATCACTGGGTGGACTTTGAAATCTTGAGGGAAGAAGGAAAAGGGAGGAGAAGAATTCATGAGATCTACAGTAAAGAGAATTATTAATCTGCAGAAATATGTGCCTCTGTTACTACTGGCTCTGCAAAAAACTGATTTCACATGTTATAATGTGCCTTCTAAAACTGAAAAAAATAGAAATGGGTGTGGAAACCTATATTTGTACAGCATATGAACACTTTGATCTCTTAAGAAGGCAGATGTAGAATAAAATGTAAATTAGATTTGCAAAAAATGCAAATCCATGAGAGAAACAAAATTAAAGACCAAAAATTATGTCTCCTGGTTTAATGGTGAGACTTGGCAACAACATCTCTGGGCGCTTCTGGAAGGAAAACTCAGATGCTTGGCTCAATGTGTGGCACAGAAATTGCCTTGAATATAAATTTTATCTTTGCCTTTCCAGTACATTTTGAAAGCCAAATTCCATCACTGTCTGAGAGAATGTTAATATTTCTCTACAGTGACAGTTTGAATCAATAGTTGATCCTATAAGCAAGGAAAATCGTTGTTACAAAGTTCTCTGCTTAAGTAAAACAAGTAAAAGTTGTCTAATACAGGCCAGCTCCTGTGCTGCTATAAAATAGCCCGCAGTGCTTTGCCAAAATTTGGAGGACATGGTAAGCGCACTAAAGAGTGATAGTGATAACTGCTCTGTGATGCACAACAGCACTTTTGGAACTAATAATAAACAGGTAAAAAACTTGTTAACCAAATTAATAGCATTTTGCTGCTATCTAAGATGAGACGGTTTAGGACCATAGGAAATGGTCTAAAGTTGGGGCAGGGGAGGTTTAGATTATATATCAGGAAGAATTACTTTACTGAGAGAGTGGTCAGGCAGTGGAACAGCCCGCCCAGGGAGGTGGTGGAGTCACCATCCCTGGAGGGATGTAAGAAAGGTGTAGAGGTGGCTCTTCAGGGCATGCTCTAGTGCCCGGGATTAATGGTTTGTGGGTGGGTGTGATGTGGTGGGATGTTGTGTGTGTTGTTGGTTTGGTGGGTTGGGTTTTTTTTGTTTTGTTTTTGGTTTTTTTTTTGTTTGTTTGTTTTTTTTGTGGTTGGACTCGATGATCTCAGAGGTCCCTTCCAACCATGATGATTTGGTGGTTCGGTGATTCTGTGATTCTGGGATTTGCAAAGCTAATCGAGTTTAGTGATCCGCATGCTATGACCTTTCACAACCCTCTTGGTGATCAGAAGAATAGAGTGTCTGGATGTCAGGAAGATAAGAAGGTTGGGAAAGCAGATGGGTCTGGAAGAAAAAGCAGTCAAGCCCCACCTTGTAAGGCTAGTAAATATGCCTTTTGTTTAGGTAGATGACAGATAAATTGGATGTATTAACATCTAATTTTCAAAAGTTGCTATTGGATTAATATGCCTCCTTTCACAGAGGCCAATTTACGAAATTTGATGCCGATTTTCATAGCTTCAAACTGCTAATGGTTTCTAAATTAGATAAAACGGGCTTCCAAAAAATGTCAACTATGTGTCAAGTTGGCATAAAAAAAGAGAAACACCCTATGTCAGCGTCATCTAAATCAACAAGTTAGCAGCTAGTCATAAAGGCCACAAAGGTGGTAATTTAGAAGAATGGGAGTTCCTGACTCCAGAATTCCAGTTCTCTGACCCAAACAACAGCACCCCCACACGCTGGGGAGTGTATGTACAAAATAAGTTTGGGAGTGCCAAAGCTGGAAAGCTGTATCAACAAAGGCCAAAGACACAGGAAAACAAATTTGGATCTGGATCTGAAATTGACTACTTGGGCCTCTTTCTAAAATTAAGTACAGCTCCCTTGAGTTTTGGGGACAGCTCGGCATCGCACTGCACAGAAGCCAACAAGGAGAGGCAGAAGTGAAATGGCAATAGACTCCCATGATGGCAAGAGGGGAAGTGCTGGAGTTAAGAAGACAGTGCTGAAGACAGGGATTGTTTTTAAGGGACCTAGATACAAAGGAGAACTTGGAGAGAACTGGGAGGGGATGAATAAAGTGGAAGGAACTTATGTCTCATGGTGGCTCTCATGTGCCATGAAGACTTAGCTCAGCTTAAATGATTAAAGTGGGTTTGGCACAGAACTGTTCCAAATAAAAATATGGAAAACCAATCCTGCTTTTAATTTTGCAGAAACAAGTCCCAGGGATTGTTCAGATATCAGTCTCATTTTTTAACCAATTCCCTCTATTCTGAAAGCACAGACACCTCTCAGTCTCCCCAGGGAGATCTTTTAGTCTGATTTCAACCTCAGGAAAAAACAGACAGACATACAAACTGTAAGTTGTTTATATGAGCAACCTCATGTCCAAACCTTTAGAGTTTTGTGGAATAATCACTAAAGTGAAATTATATTAAAAATACAGCATTATTCACACATTAAGGAAAGGTATAAAATTGAAAAGTTTCCAGGGTGGAATATAGCTGCAGCTGATATGAGAGGAATCCATTTCGTGGTGTTTCCCTGAACAATATTACTTGCACAGCAGCATGGACGGTGAAGTAGAGTGGAGATTCTGTGGCCAGGATCTATGATCATACAGCAGATTTGGGAACAAGATGGTCCTATGGAGCTGACAAGCTGCATATTTGCTACCCTGAGCCTACAGGCTGTCAGATTTTGACAAAATGCTGTCCTTTGTGCAAACTTTGCTCATTATGATGTAATTATAACACCAAAACAAACCTCTGTCCCAAAGGCTACCCACCTCCAAGGTGCAACCACTCGTCCTTGAGTCTGTGCCCTGAATTTTTCATAAACACTACCTTTAAATGCGAGGCAAGAGAGTTTTACACCAATCATAATGAAGGTATTTATGACTAGAGTCACTCAAACTCCACCTTTAAGGTAAAAAATAGTATACAAATGGCCCAATAAAGGGGGGATATTAGGGAAGACCTAATTCCATTGGGAACAAGACAAGGAGGACTCCATCATGGACTGCCTTTGACTTCCAGGACCCGTCTATGGCCTGAGACTTTCTTCCCCCCCACAGGGACACCTTTGGGTAAGACTCAGACTAGACTGAGTGTTTCCTCAGGAAACTTAGCAATCTTTCTAGGCGGTCACTTCTCTACATTCATAGCCAGGCTGTGGTGTTTATAACTTCGTTGTGCTTTTTTGTACAATTAACAATACTTTTATTTGCACGTGCTTTACAAACAGTGTATTTCTTTCCAGCAAACAATAAGAACCTGTGTATCTGTTGCTTGAATGAACTGCACTGTTTAAGTAGCTATTTGTTACGGTTTCTCATTGAACGCAACCAAAGGCTTGGGAGTGCCCGTGCTAGTTCATGAGCACAACTAGACTGAAGGTGCAGTCCACTATTACTGTATCCAGAACTGTGATAGTTATGATATTGGACTGATAGTGGTGAATTGGGCATCACTCAGAATTTAAACCTAACCTCCACCCCCAGCCTCCCACCTCGCTGAGGCCTGTTAGAACGCAAGGGGGTTTATTTTCTGCCAAAACTACTTTGCCTCTTAACGCAACAAATTTTATCCATCACTGGTCATATATAGGCTTAAACCAAAACACTCACTGACAAACAATTATTGACATTTCTCTCTCCTTTAGTATACTGATTTCACAGAGCTAATAATAATAATAATGATGAGGATGAAGAGAACCTTTATGGAGCACAAATACTTGTTTCTCTCTTCTAACCTCTTTAATGTGTCTCTGCCACTTTTGGAAGCTGAAATTTCTGTGAAAATTCTTTATTAAAGGGTTTGACAGCTTTGGTAGTGATCTTGGGATGAATATAATTAATGACCTAGAAAAATCTTTAGGTTATATTAAGGTTGGGGATTACTTGAGGAAATTTGAAAAAAAAAGGCAAGCCTTCCCCTTATTATTATGAAGTATATCCAACATGGTAGTATGAATGATTTGTCTCTATGTAAGAGAAACCATCAGATGAAGTACTGTGGTTGTAATGGGGAGTGGCACACCCTCCAAAGAGAGGAAAAAAATGAAAGAAAAGACCTTCCCAAATTCTTTTAAAGGTCAGATGTGGATTCAAGTTTGCAGCTGGAAGCCAAACCCAGAAGGACATCAGCAGGGAGTCTGGGAATTTTCCATTTGGGTTCTACGTTTTACAGCACATCCATTTGTAAAGTAACTACAAGAAAAGCTTGACCTGAATACCAAAGAGACGGGGAAGATTGAGATCCAGAACTGAAGTTTATGTTTGCCTCTTTTCTGATCTCCTGATAGAGGGACAACCCTTACAGGTGCGGTTCACCAGATGATCTGGAGCCAGTGTTATGCCTTCTTACTCTCTTTTTCCTTTCTCTCTTTTTTTCTTTCCATCCAAGTCTGGAAAGAGACATGACGCTCGCTGTGAAAACAGTCTATCCTATCAGACTTAAAAAATTTTCTTCCATGATTTATTGTCACAGAAAGGAGTTTTAAAACTTTCAGAAAAACATCCTCCCTAGTCCTTTCTTCAGTTCTTTTGGAAAGCTTTGATGGAAAAACTAGAACCTTGAGAAAAAAAAGAAAAGAGGAAATTGTTTGCTTTAGAATGGAAGTAAAGGATGGAATAATGTCTAAAGAGATGTTATTACTGATTTACTTTAATGCTGCATTTACTATTTCATTTCAGTGATTTAAACCACTTTCAACAATGAATAGTATTCCCAGGGAAATTATTAAGTATTTCCAGTGCATTTATTCTGTAACTAAACTTTACAATGTTATGGCAACTATAATTCCAATATATTGTGGGCCAAACTTGCTGCTAGCACTTAACACTTCACTGCATGTATAACATTACCATGAATGCATGTATGGGGACGTCATGTGCATTTTTCAAGCTTTTCATCTAGAAATATGAACTTCTTCTGTATTAGAGCTCTAGATAACAACTGTTTCAGACCCGTATGGTAAACCTTTCTTTTGGTTTATAAAACAACGCTGTGGATGCTTTACAATTTCTTTTTTTTTTTCCCTTCTATTTCATAGAGAAATTGTCAGGGAAAATTACTTTTTCCTTTATGGGTAGCCAACCGTTCTCTAGAGCAGTGTCTTATTTCTCATTTTATTTTTTAAAAATACATTTATGCACTTTCTACATACATGTAGGAGTAATCAGTGTATTGCTTATCATTAAAGCAAAAAAGTAAATACTACATGTATTTCAATTGCTCCTCAAGTTTTCTATTTTCAAAAAAAAAATTCTTTTTTTTAAATGAGTATTTCATATCCTTAGCACGCATAAGAACTCCAGTTTCCCCTCAGGGCCACTGTAGTTTATTTAGAAAGTTAACTGTTAATCTTTTTAAACTTCATGAGCCTTACAGCTCTCTTCAAATGCCATGTCACCACCAATTCCTTTCACCAGTACCCAAATGCCATAAAATTTGGAAAAAAAATTTAGTTCTACACCAGATCTTCAGCCAAGACTGAGTATGTTTTATGTCATCAAACACGAACAGTTCTAATGATTCAAAGAGAGAAGACTAACATTTTTTCATGTTACAGAGTGCATGAGAAACTTATGTAAAGGACTGAAAGAAACATCACACAGAGGAATTAGCATACAACTTGTTAACAGAATGACTGGGGCTTGTGGCAGTAGAGTTGATGTTGAATAGAAACAAGGCAACAAACAGATTTTTAAACTATTCAAAACTTACAACCAAGCAGGACGGTCTTCACAGAAGTCAAATGGTGAACAGCCTACACAATTGAGGTATAGTTTGAATATTGGAAAAATGCTTTATTCCTTTTGAATTAGTACATTTTTCTCCCCCCAAAAAAAAAGATCTAGATCTTTCTTCTGCTATGTAAAGGTCAAGCAGTTTTGCTGAGTATTCTCAGCCATCAGAACTATCCTAAATATATGCAACAGTGTTGTTCTCTGTCAACATAGTATTGGATGTGAAAGAATTATCCGTCTTTCTAGGTTTTTATCTGGAACCAACAGTCGTATATGATGGATCAGGCAAATGATACCATTAATTTGTGTTGTGTCATGAAACATCTACTTGACAGTTCACAATTTCCCACTTAGTCCATGTTCCTCTGCCATGTAAGTGGTGATGAAAATGCTAAATTTTCAAAATTCTAAATCTAAGCAAGCTTATATAGTGATAGCATTTTAAAATATGTGTCCTGTTCACATGCCATTCATTCTTTTCAGGTTTACTCCTAAGACAGATTGTGCATGAAATATACACAAAGCTTGAGCTATACACAAATAGCTTGAGCTATATATACACAGCTTGATCTTTTCCAAGATCAGCTTTTGCAGTCCTGTCTGGATGTTTTCTATGTGGGTACCAAGTCCTCAGATTCACAATTGTAATTGGCAGTTTTTCATGCCAATATTAATGATTTCTAGAAAAAACTCTCAGTTGCATGTCACAACACACGTTTCTCATTTAGATTATTCTCATCGAATTCTGCAGATGGAAGCTGCAGAGTATTTGCATACATTCCGAGGAAAACAAGGAAGGATTTTTATTGCTTCTATGAGGTTTCTACTCTTAATTATTCAGTCCATTATATGTTTTGCTTAACGGTAAAATGATGGTTGCTGAACAAGGTTTTTAAAATGCATGTTTATCAGTCTGTTCCAATGTGTCTCATAGCGCCATGCATTAACTTATCATGCTTGAAAGTACAAAAAGATTATGCTGTGGTGAAATGTTATCAAGGTCATATCAAACACACACTAGCTCATTGCACTTTTCTTCCTTTCATTGCTCCTGTTTGGCATTATTCCACGTCATGGATAAGTAATGTTGGTCTAGAGAGAAATCCAGTGTGCTTTATATTACTGGTGCTACCGTATTATTGAGACAGGCTGAACTTCTGGAGTGAGTGTCAGAACATGTCACTTGCTAAATTACTGGTACCCAGCCATCAAAGACAAGTACAGCGGATGAATTCATGTGTTCATAAATATAAGATTACCTTCTGCTTTGGATTGCCACAGTAGTAACTATATTGAGATTGTTTTCATATATATGGTGTTTTGCAAATCACTTTCTAGCATCATGCATCTGACTTTACTGTAATTTTGTGGAGTCTGCCAGACTGTACTGGGTGAAGCATATGAAAGCTC
The DNA here is from genome assembly GCA_033628505.1 of Tringa tobata. Taxonomy (NCBI): domain Eukaryota; kingdom Metazoa; phylum Chordata; class Aves; order Charadriiformes; family Scolopacidae; genus Tringa; species Tringa tobata. The sequence continues at coordinate 1,449,195 of JAHREE010000146.1, forward strand.
AGAAGATCAGCACAAGAGGGCAATTTGAGCACCAAGGAAATATTACACAAGCAGAAAGCCTCAGCTACTGAAAACCCTGACAGAGAGCCAGAGATAAACAATTTTCCCTTGATATGATTCTGCAGTGCTATGGTGAGCGTGCCAGTACATCTGCTGAAAGACCTCAGCTCCTCCCTACACTATTCTGCTCCCAAACATCACCAACAGCAGGCTTGGACGTCCATGGAGTCCTAGCTCCAGGATTTTCAGCTGATGTGATTGGGTCTCTCTGAGCCCAAGATCAGTCTGTGTGGGCTGCCTAGGCCTGCTGCTGGCTTCCCACCCCTTTTTATTTCCTCCAGATGGAAAACTGTACTAGATATTCCTGACAGGTGTTGTGGTGAGAAGACTGTTTCAGTCTTTGTCCCCCAAGATAAATTACCACCCACTTGCTAATTTAGATTTAATTGTAAATAAGTCTAATATGATCCATGAGCATTTGCTCAAAGGTCTGTCACAGAATTTCTTTGCTGGTGTATTCTTTCACATTATGTATATATATCTCAGCAAACCTCATTTTGCCCAAGCCTAGGTCACGTCAAACTAAAGCTTTCTACAGCAAATACTTTATTTCTGTGGGTAACAAACTGCAACAACGGTCAATAACAAATGGAGTCATAGAGGTCTGGGTGGGGGGGAAGAGGAAGAGGTAAATTTTGTTGTCAGTAGAGAACAAAAGCCTGTGCTGTATTACTGTGGTTGATCTCACAAACATTGCTTGGTTATTCCAACTTTAATGAATATTTTTTTCATGAGTGGACAGTCATTTTAGTTTACTCAGTAATTCTGAGAAACTGGAGAGGAAATCTAATACAAAGGACAGGTTCAAACTAATCTGATTAATCCAGTTAAAGTAGAATTGCAGGTCATGCAGGTTGCCCATCACAAACACAGCTGCATCCAGTCCTACAGCCCCTGAGCTTTCTGTAAACACTCTCTAGTAATCTCTGCTATTATAAGTGAGAAAAATAAAAAGTTGAGTTCCTGCAATAGAGATGAGTCCAGTCTTTGGTGGTCTTTATAATGAACTTTGACTCTACACTTGTAACAACATGAAGCTTCAATAAATCTACAAGATAATTAACATAGACATGAATAGATACGTAGGGAGAGATCTAATGTATTTCTTCTCTGTTAGGCTGCTAGCAATGGCTAATATTTATAGGTTTCAGTTCGAAGAAGAAAATCAATTTCTGGCTCTTGGAAGATGGGAACTCTTGGGTTAGAAGAGTGTGGGATAGGTAGCAACTTCTCTGGGTGAGGCATCCTCCCATAGGATTTGAGTTCTTCTCTGAGACCATGAGGTAAAGCTAATTTAAACTCAGGATTTCTATTTCATTGTAAATCCCGCATATCCAATAAGGTTTCGTTCCAATATAACAGGAAAAGTAGAAAATCTTGATGTAAAGGTCATTATGAAAAACGTGTTGTTTTGGGGAAAAGTGAGTAGTTCTCTGTTTTTTAAAAAATAAAACAAAGCAGCAACTGCCCAGTTCTTTAGCAGAGCCCTTCAGGAGATGGGGTAAGTCAGAGAGCCAGCAATGAAACAGGTATTTCAGCAAAGACCCCCAGCTCAGGACAAACTGACAGTCACTTTATTGGGATGGGGGCTCAGAGGAAAAGCATCCACACTTGCCCTGGATCTCCTCATTGATGCAAAGCAGAGTCACAATGGACTTGATCCGGAGCTGCAGTTTTTGGGGACTTCCTGTGTTTCATGAGCAGCCTTATAGCAGGGCAGTGGTAGGAGTAAAGCCCTGAAAGCCCAGGAGTACCTGGGATGAGGACTTTCGTGTGATGAAGAAGCCAAGCCACATACTGAAGTTTGTCCTTCAAGCAAACATGAGACAATTTGACAAGAAGCCAGGCTAATTTCTGATGCACTCTGAACTTTATTTTACTGGAAATTCTTCTCAGCTGACTGCTTCCCACAAAACTCTTCAGCTTAGCTGGAGCTATTATTTTCAGAGAAAAAAAATTTCATCAGAAAATTCCAGACCAGCTCTACCACTGAGTCTATTTGGATTGCATTACTCGGGGGCAGACTATTAAATTTCCCTTTAGTTTATAGTTTCTAACACGGTTATGTGGAAAATGAAACTTCTGACCTCAGTGCAATTCCAGTTTCAACACTTGTTTTATCAGTGATTTATCACTCTTTTCAGTGGTTCCCAGTGACAGGACGAGGGGCAACGGGCACAAGCTGGAACATGGGAAGTTCCATTCAAATACGAGGAAGAACTTCTTTCAAGTGAGGGTGGCAGAGCCCTGGAAGAGGCTGCCCAGGGAGGGTGTGGAGTCCCCTTCTCTGGAGATCTTCAAGCCCTGCCTGGATGCCGTCCTGAGTGATGTGCTCTGGGCAACCCTGCTTTGGCAGGGGAGTTGGGCTGGATGGTCTCTAGAGGTCCCTTCCAACTCTGACGATTCTGTGATTCTTTGATTTATCTTGGAAAAGAATACTTAAAAATATGAACAAATTGGTTTAATTTTGATTGCATTTATTTCATTAAGGTATCAGAAATGGACTTTAATTTTCCGGTGAAATTGTTGGGATTTTGACAAAATCTGTTCTGGAAAGATGTCACAGGCTATTTCTTCTTGTTTCTAATTTAGTCAGTTTCTGCTTCTCAGAGACTGCTAAAATAAATCCATACTTTCAAATCAGGAAAGGTTACTCCTCCAATGAATTATCTATGAATAATGAAAGATAAATAATTATGAAATTGTACCCTACATCTTTTACTTGTCCTTTCTTCCTGAACTCTCCATATTTCCAGCTTAACTTCTCCCATGGAGCAGTCATCGTGGCCTTACTATTTTTTATTTCTTTATTTTTTTTTTATGGGCAAGAGTAAAACTGGGTCTTTCAAAACAAGTTGAACAGGAGGAGGAGAAGTATGAGCCTGAAATTTCCAGGAACTCATTGCATCCTGGAGAAAGTGACCTGCTTTAGGATTTCCACAGGGAGTACTCCACATGTGGTGACTGGACTCAACAAAAATAATGTTGGCAAATGCAGATGTACCATCACCAAAATATGCCGATCAGGAATGAAAATCTGCTGTGTGCACCATCACTTTTAACTCAGTCACTGCTGCTTCATTAAGTTTTTACTTGTATGTAACTTGCCACTGCATGCCAGTTTTACACTACAGACCATTACTCCATTGTTTTGTAGACTATCACTTTACTTGAAAACTTAAACTAAAGACTTGCCATTTCTGTAGTATGCCTATGCCTTTCGACTTGGATTTCCAGATAGCCTCAGCCAAAGTATACTGATTTCTGTAGTCTCTAAAGTGAAAAGGATTATTAGCAGAAAGCAAAATTTCAGCTCTTTCACAGGGAGGAATTCAGCACATAATCTGATATATTTATTACTTCAAGAAAGCAACAAAACTGGGGAAGGTTTATTTTTCATGGTGAAGGTGATACTTGATTGCTGTTGAATCCTTTTCATGTATTTTTAATAGTTAAAATTCAATATTCACTGAAGGATCAGAGCACAACAGTCCAAACACTACTCTCAGGTGTATATGTTTGGCTCATACTTTTCTGGGATCATCTGAAATTCCAGGCACAGTGTTTTGCATTGGGAGCTGTGTAACCCGGTGGAAGCGAGGAGATGCTGCTCTGCTGGGCACCCTGCGGGTGCTCTCTCAGTGCAGGACCCTGTGCCAGCGGCGCTGCTGTGTGCAGCTCCCAGAGTGACAGGAGGCAGATGAGAGAAAGGAATGGATCTTAAACCTGTCTTTGTTGGGTGTTTAGTTGTGTAGTGCTGTCCCATATCCATGCTTGCTCCTCTCAGCTTTTGCAGAAGCAGTTCCCCCTCTTTCTCTCACTTCCCCCTCACCGTTTTATCTTACAGCTGTGCTTTTATCAATGAAATCCCATGGCAGAATCCTTGTGGTTCCTGGCACTGGGGTGCCTTCCCCCCGCCAAGCTCTGTTGGGGGCAGCAAGTGAGCTTGCCTGGTGCTGCCATGCGCCACGGGGGACCTGTGCCGTGGCAGATGTTCGTGTACCCACCTTTCCACCTGGCAGGGGCCGTGGGGCTCCCTGTTTGCAGGGCTGGGTGCCACTCTTCCCGCAAGGCAAAGCCCGTTTGTCCACGAAGCCCCCTGCTTGCGACACGGGCTGCGCAGAGGCAGCTGCTGTGTGTAAATCTGTCTGGACTGTTGCTGTGTTAACACAGTGATACTTAACTGTTAAAGAGAGCAAAGCCTGACTTCAGGGTCTATCAACTGGGGCATTCATCTGGGACAAAAAGTCAGGAATTTCAGTTCTCCATCTTCCAATGCATATTTAAATGCATTTTAACTCCACTACCAGTATTAGTTGGAACATGACTGACTCCAAGTTTTCCTCTCCGCTGTAAGCACTGGAATACATAGTCATTATGAAAGTAACTTTCTCTTTTTTTAATTTCTCCATGTACACTGCAGCAGTAAGAGCAATTTTCAACACATTTACCCCAGACTACCATGGTGGCCAAGTCACTTGCTTGTGCAGATCTTTATTGCATTCCTTCAGGCATAAAAGAAAACTGAATGTGATTTCCCACATTCTAGGTCAGTGTGCTGAACCTACGGCTGTGAGCTGAAGCCACCTATTCACACCATGTTTAGGGAAAGATTAAATTATATCTGTATAAATTGGAGAGACTAAAGCTGAAAGTACACAAGTTTTGCCTTCTCTGGTTTCCTGTTGGATCTTGTGTGTCTCCTTGGTATATTGCCTTTCATTAATCACACTGTGAGATGCCCATCAGTGTCCCCATGTCATAGACACAGTGAATACATTCAGTTCAGGGCTGTAAGTCCCAGTGCCAGGAAGGTGCTAACGCTACATTCTGAAGTCTTGTGGCAGCCATGTCCTTTCCACGATGATCTTCATGGGTGAGCAAGTACAGAATCTATTTTTCACCTGCAAATTTTGAGGTCTACCTAAACCCATGGGCTGAGACGGCCAAAGCTCCAGCTTGAAGCAGGCAGCCAGTGGCAGATGTGTAGCCAGTGGCAGGCTGTGCTCTGCCCACAGCAGTAGCTGGGCGCCAGGGAAGGATGCATCCTGCAACAGTAGCCCCGAGGCCAACCTTACCAACAATGTTTGGGAGTGATATGTGAATAATGGAGCGTGGAAATAAAACTAGTCCAAATGTTGAGCGAACATCTGGCACGGGTGCTTTCAAACCATCATCTGTACTTCATTCTGCTTGCCAGCACACATCATTAACTTTTAATATAAAGAGCAAACAAATGCGTTTGTCAGCAGGGTGATTATTCTCCACATGTTTTTTTCCATCTCTGAACATGTTAATTACGGTTTCCCCCAACATACTTCATTAACGTTATGAGTCTAAGCAAATATTTCTGCAACTTAGAGAAGCTCATGATGACAGTTTGGGTTTTGTCCAAGTTTCAAAGGTTTTGTGTTTGTTGCACTGAAGTGTTTGTGTGTCCTGCTGCATTGTCACTGTTCCCAAATGTTCCCAAGGTGTTACTGTTCATGCCACTTCTTCCCCAATTTCACAGTAAGCCTACCATTCTGGATCTCTGTGCAAAGCAACTGGCAAAATCCGTCTCCCAGATGAGGGCAGTAGTTATTGTATTTGGAATAAAAATCATTTAGGGGCCAAGAAGACATGCAAAAAATTGCAGCAATTCAGGGTTTATTTGGGTTTATTTCGTCACCTGTACCGGAGCGGATTTTTCCAGCCTCTGTCTTATTCTAGTCTCACTGTCACAGCCATCAGTGTACAAAGATACTTTCAGGAGATATCGAACTTCAGTTACTATCAGCCTGAGATCAGAAGAAACTGCTTAACTCTGAATTACAGAGTTAATTTTCCGTAGGGAGTCGCGTGCACAATTGTCTACTAGAAAGTGAACAAACTGTGTACTTAAGCACCAAAGATAGGGAATGATAATGAAACAATATCAACTACATTTTTGTGTCTGGAGCTAAAGTCACCCTGAATATACCTCACAGGAGCTGAGTGGGCTCTCACTTTTCACCAATACTGTTAGCACCAATATGTGCAACTCTGAAGTAGCAGTAAGTAGCCAATACCCACAATGAATCTTTTATTTCTAATATTGACTAGTTCTGGAAGTCTGCAATGATGGAATGGTTTATAAGTAAATAAATTTTTTTTTAAAGCCATCATTATACAATACTAGAGTTCCACTACAAAATAAAATATTTTCTCCAACAAAGAGAGTCACATTAAAATGATTAGTGGTCTGTCTATACAGAAGTGAAAAGAAAAAAGTCACTTTCCAGTCCTTCATGGTCTCTTAATGAATCAAATCTTGCTTAATAAATTCCAGCAATACAGAGCAATTTCAACACATTCAAGGGTTAACAAAAAACTTTTCAGTCAGAGTGGCCTCTAACATACTAAAGAAATTATTTTTGCACTTGGACTCAAACAAGCCATGAAATATTTAAACACAAAAAGCTATTTCCCCAGTTACATGGCAATATTGCAGCTTTAAATATTAAAAACAATAGCGCTCTAGTATTCTAAACAAGTACAAGAGTTCATTCGCACCAGATACCCCTCATCTTCTCTTGTTGGAGTGGCAGAAAAGATACTTTATTATAAAAATGAGGAGAGACTACTGAGGAATGCACACACTCCCCAGATTCCTTCCTATCAGAGTACTGAGAAAATAAATATCTTGCTGATTTATCTATCTAGATATTTATATAGCACCATTCTCAAGAGTACCTGGATTCATGGAGTACTGTAAGAGGGACCATTTGTTTGTTATGGGAATAAGGTACAAAATGTGAGATAGACAGGAAAGATCACCTGTGAGTATGTATCACCATAGTGCGAGCAAATAGCAGCAATTTCCAAACATTGGAATAGCAGCAGTTTCCAAAACATTGTGAAAAGGCAGAAAATATATACTGAAAGCTCTTTGTTCTCAGGTCAACAGGTAACACAACGATACGCAAAGAGCTGGGAGTAATAGCTGGAGAGAAATTAAACCATGCAACTGTGACAATGGGTCCTGTTTATAAGATAATCTTTTTTTCCTCAGTCAGGCGGTGCGGATATTGAGGTAAATTAATTTGGAGGCCAAAGGCCAAAATTAAATATCTGTCGTGGTTTGGCCTTAGATGGCAACAAAGAGCCAGGCAGCAGCCGCTCTCTCGGACCAGACCCTCCCCCCTCCCGCCATGGCCCTGAGGGGAGAATGGGAAGAAAAAGGGAAAACCCATGGGTTGGGACAAAGGCAAAGGGAACAAGCAACAACAAAGGGAACAAGGAAACAACAACAGTAACAGGGATAAAGGAATATACAACCACAATTACTATACCACTGCTCACCGACCACACCCTGGGACCTCGACCACCCCAACCCCCACTTCCTTCCCCCTCCCTCCCCAGGGCAGCTCAGGTACCCCGGGTATGACTCCCAGAGGATGGGATACCCGTGTCCCTGCTAGAGCCTGGGGAGAATTAACCCTATCCCTCCCAGACCCAGGTCAATATCTTGGGATATGCCTGTTACTGAGTTCAAGCAGAGAACCTTCGGAAGCAAGTGCTGCAGCACAGCTGTTAATACATGACTCCTGACTTCCCACTTCATCTAAAGTCTAACTCAAATTCTAGTTTTATATTGCCTATTTGCTGGGTTTTGTGGTCTGTGCAGCAGTTTTCCCAGTAATGTATTCTCTGCATTAGATTCACCCTTCTGCTCACCACAGTTCCATCTTATACTCTTGCCTCTTCTGTGTCTCTCCTTCCCTCACTCCCTTTACGTTATCTGCTTCTCTGAATTGTTTTCTCATACACTTCCCTTCAGTGTCCCCTCACAGCCTACACCATAATAGAGCCCTTAAACAAAGCTGTGACAAAAACGAAGACAAAGCACAGGTCTGCCCTGCAATAGGATTATTAAAAACCTGCAGTTTTGCTCAGCACATTTGCTCCTTGGGTTACTCATTACCATAGAATTATAGGATGGTTTGGGTTGGAAGGGGCCTTAAAGACTGCCTTGTTGCAACCCAGATATATTGGTGACACTAGAAATGTTTTCCTGCTCTTTTCCAGTGTTAGCTCTGCAGAGCAGCACAGCTGAGGGAGGTGGTTTAACTCCTTTTGAGTGTCACCAGCAGACTCAGTTTTTGTACTCTCGTTGTGCTGGACAGATGCGATTGGGCTAGCTGAGGAGCCAACATCCCATTTGGTAGGACTGGCCCATAGGATGGCCAGCTATGGATGGTGGTTAACATGAGAAGAAAATAATACTGTTTGAAAGGACAGATCCAGGTGCCATTGTAGTATTGATGCCTGGCATTCTTTTGCTTACATTTTATTACTATGACTGATCTGAAAGAGAATAAAGTTGATCCTTTTGTTAGGCACCTTGGTCTGTCTTCATGGGCGAGTATGGACGGATGCAAGCTACTCTGCCTGTGGCCCAGAAAAAGCATTGGTTCCAGATTCATAAAGTTAGATAAGTCCAGCACTGTGCCCTACTTAAATGTACATTTGTGCATTTTCTGGGCCAGAACAAGTTCATCTTTGCCCAGCTCTGCAGCCAGGAAGAGGTTACACACATCTGCCTGGTCCTGTGCATCCCAAAAAAGTTTAAATGCCTGGCATGGGAGAAGGGGTTGCAAGGGCATGGGAAAATCCTGCCATGCTTCCTTCACTCATGTAAAACCACAGGCTCTCCCAGGAGTGGTGCAGAGCTCTTCCTACTGCTGCTGATCCCCATAGCAGTTCTCTGTAAAGGTGTCCAGGAATACTGATTAGAGGTCAGGGATGCTTAAGGCTTTTCATTTTACTACTTAAGATAAAAGGTACTATCTGTAATTGCAAAGTCTAACCTGTGAAGTCAGCAAAAAGCTTCCCGTGCTTAAGAAAAAATAAATCAGAAACGGAACTTGACTTTTTCCTTCCAGCTTTGCCTGGAATGGGTCTTGTTTGTCAATGAAAGCTACATAATCACCTCACTGCAGCTTCCAGACTTTCCTGGTACAGGAATAAAAGTACAGCATGCACCTATCTATAATACAGCAAGATGTGAGAGCACAGCCAGTTTGGGAATATTGTTAGCTAGGCCTCATTAATAAAATAAGGCTAATGATTTATTCATATCCAGGACAATAAGAGGACAATGTAGACCAGTTATATTAATGGTAAGTACATGCTTTGGGGGAAAAATGTGAACACTTATGGAAATTGGTTCTGTCTGTTCCAGTGCTCAGCATGAGTGATTTTTCTGACCAAATCAATGCATTAGGGACACAAAATTCCCTATTCTACATATTAAGATAGAAACTAGGAAATTATTCAGATTAATATAAGACTATATTATCACTTCAGTGCTTGAGTAACTCTCAATCTCATTTCCCCACATGCAATATTTTATTCTATTTTTTCACCCTCATTTTCCAGAAGCCTTGAACTTGCTACTGTAATTATGAATGCAGACATTACTGCTGTAAAAATGACACTCTGAAAACAGTCTGTGAAGATATTATTTGAAATGGTTACTATTTAAAGTTGACTTAGCTGTACTTCTGCTGTACAACATTATGTAATATGTATGCCCTTCCAGAACGATGCTGTAACTTTTTCAAATTAGTGGTAGAAATTTTTTGCAATACTTTGGATTTTCTGCTCAGAAAGCAGAGTATGTGAGCCATGCTCTTCTGCACCAAAAATCCATGTTTGGATTTTTGACATGAAAGAAAGACATGGAATTTCTTTCTTTAGTCACCTCCATGGTTATTTGGCATCTAAATAATGTCTATATTTTGTTTGGATTACTGTTGGTGGGATTCAGCAGTATCAGAGTCCTAACTTGCAATAAAATCAGTCCAGTTTGGAGCAAGTGCCATGGTCCCTGTGTCAACCTTCATAGTTCTCTCTACTGGGACAGAGACACAAGCCCCAGTTTTTTCACTCACTTTGCTGTATTGGTGTACTGCAAACAGTTGACCTAAATATTCTCTCTAGGGTCAAATTCAGAAGAGAGAGACACCCAGTTGAAAGTCGTTGAGTTGCTGAGATCTCATGAGCAAGTGCTGGTGACCTGAAGGTGGTCAGATGGTGGGTGACAGCTGACCACACACATGCTCTCGTGGCCTCAGTGGTTTCAGCTGAAGCACAGCCATGGATGTGGCTAGTTGCAGAGTATTATCTGATGAGCAGTATCTCATTACCTAATTTTGAACTGGCATCTATGTTTAAATAAAAAAGAAGAAAATGCAAAGAAGAGAGGAATGATGCACTATCAGTGACAGCATTATCCTGTACAACCTAGAGCTCTCCTATAGCAATCCCAGTGATGAAAAACTGTAATTTTTCCTCCATATACTAGTCTTGAATTACTACTATTTGGACTTTATGCTACTGAATGAAGTGGAATAGGGCCAAGCAGATGGGTCCGAGACCCGGTGACTTAGTGCTGCTTGTGTCCACATGCCTGAACTCTCTTTTCCTTTAGACAGGACAGCCACTTCCATCATATCTGCTGCAAATAGTCCTTGGCCCCTCTTACTGACCTAAACTGTGGCCAAGCATTGTCTGGTGAGAGATGTTTGGCAAGAAAGATTCTACTAATTACACAGGACAAAGGGTGGTGTGACAGAGGTCTAGTGTGGCCCTTGTCAGGCCTGGTTAACTAGCATCCACGTAGCACTTAACATTTGCAGTCTCTGTTGTGCTGTGGGACAATGTTTCAAGGCAGCTATGAACTGACTAAGCTCCCACTGCCCTAATTCCCAGGAAAGCATGTTCACTTTCGGGCCTGAATAACTCCTACAGGCAAGCAGTACCTGTCAGGATGACCTAGTGGTACCCCAAAGGCAAAGGAATCAACTGAGATTTCCCTGGGTTATGGCAGCAGACACATTAAATACACTTCTCGGGTGAAATCCCAGAAGGCAGTGTATTGCTGCAGCATTTGTCTCCCCAGCACATAACCCCCTTGGTGCCAACTGAACACCTCATCCCCTCAGCAGGGCACGGGCAGGGTGAAGGCCAGCAGGTGAAATGAGAAACGCCAAGGGAAGATAGGGGAAGCTATGCAGGAGTAGCAAACTCTGGACTGTAGGTTATGTAGCCTAAAATCGTATGGCCTGGCTTCTCTGGTCAATTCTGATTTTTTCCCCATCACTTTTTGCCTCCATATTTTCTTATTTCTAATGCCATGTCATTCAGAGCTGGTTGATGCACAATACTTAAAAAACACCCCTCAGCTTTTCCAAAGCAGTTACAGTTCTTATTTCTTCTCTCTGCCACATACCTGAAACCACATTGAAAAATTGCTGAGTGGGAGGTAGTCTAGGGGGAAAAAAAAGGAGAAAGTGGAAATGCACAATAGCATAACTGTCAGTACCAGGAAAATCAGATGATTTGGAGATGGGGTCAGTGGAGAGAAAAGAGTTTATTCCTTGTTAAAAGAAAACATTTTACAGAGAAGAATGCAGAAGGTCAAATCACATTCTTTGATCAATTCCAATGCTTTGTACCGGGATAGAGGAACTGTCAAAGTGGCTTAAACCACTATTGTCCTTTCTTTTAAGACTATTATCTCTCTGCTAGTTCTGATAATGTAGTCCACAAACATTACAGATCCAAAATCTGTATTTCATAATATTATTTTACTCTGTACATCAGGTTTTGTGTTAAACCTATTAATAATTACTGTTACTGCTCAAGCTACAAAACCAGATCTTTCTTCTGTACACAGGGTCTTCCTCTGATCTCATTCTTGATTTATATACACATAAATCGGTGAGCCTCAGTTGAACTGGGGAAGTAGGGGAGCTGTGTGCAATGCCAGTCAGCCAGCAGAGGAAAAAGATGTTAAATTGCTCTTTCTACTGCCCTGTAAATCTGTCCTGTAAATTATTGCATCAAAGTCCCAGGAAGCTGTGGTGGTCAGAACCTAGTCTGGAGTTTGTGGTGAGGTCTAACAAAGCATCCTGCAATGGCTGGGATGAGTGAATGCTCTATAGGCTTTTGAATTGCCTATAATTCACCTCCTGGATGGGTTAATACTACTTCTTTTTTAAACCCAGTCAGAGCTACAGGCACAAGGATCTGCCTTCTACCCTGTGTGATCTTCCCTCTGTTGCAAGGCACAAGAACATCCTGCACTGCTCTCCTTTCTGGTGTTCTTCCCAAGGGGTTTTTTGGGTTCCATTTGCTCACTCATGATTTTGCTATCAAAGACATCTAATTTCAATTGAATGCTCTGGCAGATCTGTTACTCCTAATCTCCCCCTGTGCACTCTGACTGTGACGGATCAAAAACTCTGCCTCATGCAGGTGCTGTGCATCTTTGTATATCATATGCTAGGAAAATTTGTTACTGGTGGATAACTTTCTAGCCTCAATACTATCTCTTTCAGATTTCTGCTCGCTATTATGCCCAGAGATAATCTGTTTTTGTTTCTTGATGTTTGTGCAGTCTGTGATGATGTTGATGCTTCAGAATGTTTCTTTGCCACAAATACTGCAAGTCCTGCTCACCAAATGTTTCTCTGCTTTGTCTACCTCTTTCTATAGATTTCTGGAAAACATCAGGCCGTAACAATGTCACCAAGCAAGTCTAGGTCTTCCCAGTCCTTGATCTTGATCTTCCAGTCATTAGGGTTTATGTTGCCTGTGCAGTTCTCCCTTATATGTTTACTTCATAGCTTATTTTCTACAGCCAGAAGCGGGTACATAAACAAGAAACGGATTACCTTTAGCAGATAACCACTGATTTCCACTTACAAATCAAATAGGGGTCCTCACTAAAACATTACAAATTTTATACTAGGGCAGAAAAATGAGGCCAAAGATATACTTGGATTTTTATAACACTATAGAAATTGAAAGGAACTTGGGAGAACTGTCATCAGCGGTCACGTCAGGATGACTACACTTAGGAAGTGATGTGAATTTCAGAGCTTTGTCTTACACCTCTTGTTTACAGTTTTTAAAGGGTATGCTGACAGTTCTGAATATGCAGAAGTTTATTTTAAATAATAGCACTTAAAAAAAGTCAGTGCCTTTAATGCAGCAATTAAATATCTATGTTGTATAAAACACACCTATATCCATAATTATTTTCAACCACAAAACTGTTTCTGCAATTTCCTTGGAAAAAAACCCCAGATACTTCATTTCATAAGAGGTCTGTTAATGTCACTTTTTGATGAATTTAATGAACTAACTGAATGGCCTTTATTAACAGTTCTCTTCATTATGGTTTAAAAAATAAATTTATGTGCATGGTCATTATATAAAGCAAATTCAGTAAAGACACATTAACATTTGAACATACTTACAAAGCAAGTTATGCAAGACTATTGCAGAGGAAAGCAGAAAGGTAGCAACATAAGAAATCTGAATATGAAAGCAACAAATTCAGAGAAACTGGGCCATTTCAAAACTGTACTGGACACAGCTGTACAGGATGAATATCTCTCTTTCTCTCCCCTCTAGCCTCCCCTGACTTCAGGGCAATGGTAGCCAGGAAAGACAGGATCGAAACTCTTATTTAAAGTTCAGTGACTATGCTGTGCCTTACTGTCAAGAATCAGTCCTCCTCATCAGCTAGTTATCTGCAATTACAAATAGCTAAGTGGTATTTCTACATGGTGGGCAAGGAGAAGGCCAAATTTCCCTTGCTGCCTTGGGCACATCACATCACTGTTGGATCCTCTTGCATCCTATGGAGGACCATGGGAGAGGTATACAGTGTTTGTCTGTCTCACTGTACATTAGAGTTACCTCCTCACCTTTCCGCATTAGAGGCTGCAAGAATTTCGACCCAAAGCCAGGGACTTTCTGCCAGTGCCACAACCCTCACGTGGAATCTGGATGAACTGATCTGAGTACAAGAGCTTGTCCCTCAGTTTAAATAGAACTGCCACAGCAAATCAGTTTTATTTACATCAAATTAAACAAAACTCTGCTTTTTGGCTGAGAGTTAATGACTTTCAGCTAAATGCAAATTCTTACCTCTGAGTTATATAAACCCCCTAAGTAGGCCTTTTATGATATAAATACAGACATGCGGCTTCTGTGCAGTGATGCTTCCAGGCAATGCCAGCAGAAAGATCAGCTAAACGTCACAGAAATGACAAAACAGTGCTCAATGGTGTACATGGGCCCCCTACAAAGGCCTGTCAGGAGATACCAGACAGAAGGCTGGAGCTAGGAAATGTTTATTTTTAGGCTCTTGGTTTTTAAGGAGAGGAAAGGAACCAAGAGGGGAAAACGGTGTCAACAGTTCACACAGGCTCGCTTTTCATGTTTGGGAGAAGCCGAGCTAGACTGAAACTATAACTATGATGGGATTTAAGAGTAGACACAATAAAGGTAGCCACAATCTATACCTGTAAAAAGGAAGGTCACTTTTAGGAGGTTTTGATGTAGTGAAACTTGAAAAATATATTCCTTTTTGCCCAAAGGCAGAGGCTGGCATGGCAGCTTGGGGACCACAACTGTAATTGTTCCTAAGAGGAAAAAGAAAATGTTCTGTAACGTTCCAATTGTCTTTAAAAGACAGAAACATTTGAAGGACTCTTCAGGGCTGTTCCAGGTTCAGCAGAAGGAAACCTCTCATATAGGGCTGCTTTCATCTGCAGGTGTTGCTGCAGTCAACACAAATTGCAGGAGAGGGGAGTAGGTCAGGGGTGGACAGAGGTGTTACTACAACAGCAAACCCAAACTGGAATAAACAGACCTTAAAAATCAAAAACTACAGTTTTTTCTCTAGAACCCTGGGTAGTTTTAAATTAAAAAAAAACAAAAAACCAAGAGAAGTGCCATAGAGGCATCGGGAGGAGTTTTTTTTTTTCCAAGAGGTTGGTCTCTATCAGTTATTTTGTTGCATTGTTGATTAATGTAATTGAAGTATATATAACTGAAATAGAAAAGGAAATAAGACTTCTTCAGGGACCCATTAATTTCTTAAGGATAAAGTGTCGGAAGGTTCAAAGGCTTCGTTAAAGCTTATTTTAAATTTAAAATTTCCATTGCCAAGGGATTGATTACCATTCTTGCTTTATCTTTGTCAAACAATAAGTTGATCCCAATCCTTTCAAAGTTTTATGGTGATGTACACATGATACTCAGTTGTAAAAAAGAGGTGACTGTCTTCTATACTCAAGGACAGCTATTTCAAAAAGGGTCTGCAAATGTTCCTTCATATGTTTGAAATCTTGGAAATCATAGCCCTTGTATCCAGTATTGCAAGCCACAGTATTTTGAAATATCATAGTTATTTTTGAATATGTCTACTCATTAGGAAAATTGCATAACAACACACATGTCAATATTTTGGGGTATGTGCAGTACTGAATAGTAACATAATTTCAAATCATTCCATAGAAATTACATTATCCTGAAAAAGCTCTTGTGGCAAGCTAAGACTCCTGCTTTTCTGCTAAACTCTGTTTTTTTTTAATGTGAGCTCATGACCCTGACTCATTTCTCTCTGCCCTAACTGACCTCAATGTTTGTTTGTGTTCTGGAGCAGAAACAGACTTTTCTCTTACAGTGACTGTTACAGTGGGACTCTCATTGTCAGTTGCAGCTCTGCAGCCTTCCCAATATATCAATAAATAGAGGGATACTCTATTTTTCTTATTTTCAGAATACACTGGCAAACGGGATCAATTCATGCATATATAAACACATGTACACACCCTCAAACAAAAGATTTCTTCACAAAAAGTGTTGTCAACTAAATAATTATTTTTGTTTTTCAGAATTTTGATATTTCAAAGAAAAATTGGATACTTATATTCTAATTTTTTTTTTTTTTGTAATTTCAGGTTAAAACTAATCTCTCATTGAAAAAAAACCCCTTTTATTAAAAGAAAACAAACTTCTCAAAACCAAAATGATTTGCTATTTCCATTATGGTAGTAACTAAAGTCTTCAACCATATTTCCAAGTGAAATCAAAATGATTTATTCAGTATCTTACACCTCAGTAGGACTACAGTTGACTCTAACATGGAGTAATTTCTAAAGCTTTAGAGTGCATTAAAGGAGGCTCCTTCAAAATAAATGTATTTCTGGGGCCTTGGTTGCATTTTTTAATCTGAAGAAAATAGTGCTGTTTACTCTTAAATTTCTACTCTCCAAATGTTCTAAAATGGATCTGTTATTAATGATGGTGAGATGAGATTGGCATGAGCTGCGAAGTATGTTTCTGCACTCCGATTTTAGATTAATATCATGTGTTCTGGCTCTCTTATCTGATATGGATGGATTGGTTTTTTGAGGCAGTAGGAGATGAGGACAGAAGGGAGCCAATGACATAAAATGTTGGCAGTACTCAATATTTTATTATGAGTCTTAAAATGTTGGATATTTTTCTTAAAGCCTCATTTGTGGAAAGAAGCTATTAATGGCAGCCTGAGGTCCCATTTTAGGAAAAAAATTGTAGGCCTTATAATTGCAATCACTGGCATGAATCTGGAAACTCAAACCCAGAAGGCAAATAAAAGGCATCAAAATATGCCATTTTGAAACAACAAGATTTAAAGGCTCTCTCCTGAATCTAAACAATCTGTTCATTATCTCTTTCGTGCTATTGATGGCAGCATCTGTCAAAGCACCTTCTTATGAACAGGTAGGAGACAGAGAGAGCATCAGGGAGAGGGCCAGCAGCACCTGCCCGGGAGCCAGTGAAGGAACCTTGAGACACCTAACACCAGCAGCTCCACTCACCACCTCCATGTGCCAACAACACTTTAATGCTTTTATATTTTGGGGTTTCTTTCGAGCCAGCCGGGCTAGAAACTGTTATTTAAGTCACCACAAGCTGAGAGCCTGAGGAAGGCAACGTCCCTACAGATATTCCCTGTGAAGCCTCCCCATCATCCAGAGGTGGAGGGAGGCAGAGTAAGTCTTTTAAGATGCACTAAATAGGTAAAGTCACTGTTTACAGTCAAAAGCTGCTTTTTAAGATTTCATGAGTTCTTTATCTAAAGTCAAGGAAAAAAATTCAGGTCACCGCTTTATACCACTTAATTTAGGAAGGCAGCTCTTCAAAAAGATTTTCCTCCTGTATTTTTCCTGCTGGAATCATCATCAACTTGTGCACTGAATCAGGAAAAATGAGAAAGTGGGACAGCCTGAACTTGGTTCATCTGATATGTTAGATGGCAGGGTATCCCACAGTGTCTTCCAATCCTCCAGTGCATTTGCAAGACGGACATCTCACCTGATGACCCTCACAATAAGCTACACAGCAGGTTAAAGGGGGAAATTATTCTTTTCACCTATGGAAGAAAATTTAAAACCCTATCACAGGCTGCATGTTGTGCTCAAGTTTTCTCCATTTTTCCTCAACAATAGCCATGTATCTTCAAGTTCACTGGGATAAATTATAGCCAGTTTCCAAAGCATAGCCCCCAGCTCACTGGGGAGTCAATGATCATCTTGATGAATTACTCATCTTCCCTGTTAGCCTTCTTCAATGACGATCATTTGCGTGGGTTGCTATGTCCATAGTGACAAAACTACATTATAGAGGAGTACAAATACTACTTTCTTGCCATAGACAGTTTATGGTGTAAACTGAGTGAATGCACACAACGCTAGCATAGCAACAGGCTGGGTGGAAATTTGAGACTAGAGAACAGGGGAAATACTGTTCCTAGAAAGTATGTGTTACAAACAGAACAAACAATGTATTTCTCTAATTTCTCATGAATCTTCCAGGTTAACTCTGATGCTAGCAATGCTGATGCTGAAGCAAGTTAACAAGAACACAGGAAAAAATGTGGTTTGTATTTGGAATTTCAAGGAAACAAAACCAGTGGAGTTTTGGGCAGGTGCCATTTACTGTTTAAACTCCTCTGCCCAGTTTCACAGCACAATTAAGCTGATGTGGGCTTATGTTTCTGTTGGTCTTGTGAATCAGCGCAGTTTTGGGAGCGTGAACTCATTTCTGTTTTGCCACAAACCTGCAAGATAATGTTTATAAGTTTAATACATGCAGAGACTGAGCTCAGATGGCTCCTTCTGGGTGTGATGGGAAGAGATGAGGGATTATCTGTGATGGAAGGGCAGAGGGCAGAGGAGAGACGCTCACGGATGCTAGGGAGAAGCAGGCAGGCTGCAGCCATACTGTATACATCCATATGCACGGCAGTGCAGCTGCAGCTACCACGGGAGCTTATGCTGATGCTCTTCTTTCTCCACTAAACAGCACGTAAGCCCTGTGTCTGTAATTAACAACTAGAGCTGTATGATCACCAGCAGATCGATGCTTGCTCTGGGTTTGACTATGCCCAGATACAGGACAGCCAGAGCAACCCATGTGTTTTCCAGGTATCTGGAACTGACGGATGCTGCTTGCTATGGCATGTGCTGAATGAAAATACACAAAAGCCCTCATCTGTTCTAGTGCTGAGTCTGCTTTTACAGCTTGAATCTCTTAATTTGGCACTGAAGACAAAAAGGGATAACTTACAATTATATTCTACAGGCTCAATCTTAATAGAAGTAATGTCTAGGTGATGCCGGTGGTAAGATGACCACCCCAGCTACACCTGGAAGAGGTTGTCTGTCTGCTTTTCTTTCCCACAGCTCAGGTGTCAGTGTGCTTACCCAGATTGCAGGAAACCAAGATGCAGGCTCCTTTCTGAACAGATTTAGACCCATATTGTCAAGGATTCACCACCGTCTTAGTGAAGGCTTTCCTTTCTTCTAAAACCTGCACATTAATGAGTTAAAAGAGAAAGACTCGATGTCCTAATGATCCCAGTCCCAGTGGGCCACTTGTAACTGCGCTATTTATATTAGCTATCCATCAAAGTGGAGGTGGAATCTGAGTCTCCAACAGCCAACCTGTGAATCTCTAGTGGTTTTCTCAAATTTGTGCTGTTTTCTGGCCTGAGGCAAAGGTGTCACTCTTCATAGATTGTCAGGGCAAAAGGATAAGGCAACTTTGGCGGCATAGGTGTTAGGGTTCAAATCTCCCTCAAACAGAAGAACCCAGAACTTGGGTCTTCCCACTGACATTGAATGGGTGAATTAAGTGCCCAGTGTGGTGACTAGTCACATCCCATGCACACATCTCTGTCGGTGTAGTCCTTTAAGGTAGTTCTTACATATTGGTGTTTTATAAGTTTGCTAAAACAGCACCAGCTGTGATCTATACTAGTCTAAGCACTTTAATGACTTTTGGCTAAACCTTCATAGCTAATAGCGAAATTGCCAAATGTTCCATAAAACAAATATGCAAACAATTTGCTAGTTAATCATCTATTGTAGATGGACGTACACACCTGCTGAGATATATAATTGCTGTTTCATGAGGGTTGTTACTTTATTTACATAATTCCCTTACTGATTTTAACATAGATTTTTTTTTTTTCCGGAGAAACACAGAGAGCGAGAGATGCTAACATAATGTCTCATTAAATGCAGCATATTAAAGAGACAGTTCTGGTCACAGCTGGTGGATAACAATAGTGCTTTTCTTTGATGTATTTTTAAAAATTATTGAAATTTATATATCTGCATATTTATGTATAAGCATATATATATGCATTATTATACACTTATACAAAATATTTGTATTTAGAATAGGCATAAAAGTGTTTGTGTTAACATATTTAAATTCAGATCTGTTAAAAGTGCAGAAAATAGGTCTTCTATGCAAGTGAGAAAGATAAAACATGAGCAATAAAATATAAATCAGCATTTTTTTCTTTGATTCTGTTCAGTATTTTTGATTAAAGAGAGTATCAGCTGCAGATAGAATCCAAGCCATACAAATTAATATGTTGTCTGGAAAAGAATATTAAATGGTTTAGTGGAGTGAGGGTTTTGTTGGTTTTGTTTTGGGCTTTTTTTCTGAAAAGCCCCAATTAAAAATGGAATCACATACCTTACTTGTGTTTTCTAGTGAAAGTGTGAGAAAATAGTGATTGATGGCTTTCTGATTTTATGTTTCTTTTTCATTGTCAAGCTCTAGAGAGCTGATGAAATTATTCTAAGCCTAGAAAATGTTAATGCTAAAATGATAGCTACCACAGTGGTAGTAATAACCCTGGCAAGGAGAGTACCTGCAATATCCAGGGCTTCTTTCCTTGTAATGTTCTTCTATTTAAATGGAAGTGCACTCATACTGACTGAATATTGACAGTATTTGAATCAGAGAAGAAAGGTGTGAAGAGTAAGAAAATATAGCGTGTGGTTTGTAAATTAGATTGTTTTGTGTTTTGTTTTGTTTTTATTTTTTAAGTTTGGTTTGCCTGCATTTGCTTTCTTTTCTGTGTTCTGGTTTTTTAGATCCAGGTATGAAAGCTGGAAACAGGTTCTAGAAGATTCCTCATTACTTGGTCTGCAGTTCCTAACTGCTTGTTTCCTCTTGGGTAGAAAACTTAGCTGAAGCTGATTTCTGTACGTCTACCAAAAACTGGATGGACATCATCAATGTTTCACTGGATTTCAGTCATTATAACCTGACCTGAATTCAAAAAACTGGTTGAATAGAGGGTACAGGGTTCTCTATCCTGTTCTGGTATTTCCACATATCTAACTTTAACATGCTGATCTCTAAATTTTGTGCCCATAAGGCCAAGCATTCAGCACTACAAAACAATGCCAAATTTGGCTCAGTTTGCCTTTAATCTGGCCTCATGGAAAATATTCCTCATGATAGTCTTTAACAGTATGATTATTCTGCTTGTTTTCTTTCCATTAGGTCTACAACTCTACTTACTTTCTGCTGTTCCTGTCCCAGGCCCCGTGTATTCACATTTCTGAAAATTTGGGAGGTTTTTTGCCACCTCTCTCCTTTGATGTCATGAAAACGTCACCTCTCCCTGCAAAGCTTTTGGGACCATTTTATATGGTCATTAACATTATGATTGCTTTTTATACATGAAAAAAAAGGTTGCTCTTTGTGACTTTGTTTGCAATGGAAAACATTTGTGTTTCATGGCAACCCTGGCATGAAAAATGAGAACTATAGACTGAAACTGTCCTACAGCACCTTGTGTGACCTTGGATACCTTTTCCGTGACTGGATGAAGCAATCCTCCACAATCACTCCTCTACTCACCAGCTTTCATGCTCTGAGCAATTCCCATCCTCTGCTCCGAATAAGTCAGAGTGCCCAGAGAAAAATGTGCATGTAATCACTTGTTTGGGGCCCAATCCTCTTACATGCGTAGCAGGAGACCAAATGTAGGTGTATAACACAACCTGACTCGCATTTCCTACCTTTTCAGTGCTTGACTTTGCAATCTTGGTGTTCTTCTAATACTAGTATAATTTAATTTCTTTCCTTTTAAGAAATGCCAAGCCACAAATGTCCAAGTCATTGTCCTGATCATCTCAGGAGGGAATAAAACTCCAGGTTTCTGGTAGTGGGTGACTTGAAGCAATGGATGGCAGTAGTGTGCTGTTTGAGGCAATTCCTGAAAGGACTGCCATGCTGTTTTTATCAGTGGTTTTGCAAGTATTTGCTGATAGCAGACTATTGAGTCTCAGGTCTTGGGTCCTGTGCTGGAGAAAGTGTCTTACAGGCTAGTGCTCCCCTTTCATCCTTCCCCCCATTTATCTATGGCACCTTTGCTGCCATCTCCTGCCACTTGGCTTCCTCTTCTGCTTCTGCCTCTCATTAGGAAGAACTGATACAGCCAGAAGTTGGAGTCATGGGAAGGACTCCTTTATGCAGTATGCTCTCACATTCTGGGGCTTTAAAGTTGCAGAGCTGGCAGTCACAGCAGTTTGCACTGTTGAGATTCTCAGACCGCATCTGAACTAGTCCCTCCTGGACCCACATGGACAAAACAATATTTTTTTCTCCCCCTAACCTCATTCTTGGAGCCAGGAGAATTACTTTTGCTGAAAGTTTCTCCTAGAAAATCAGCCAGAGCCAGACACGCAGTATGATTTTCTTCAGTGCTTAGAGATAGTTAAAAAGTAAAAGTTCTAAGCATTTGCAAATAAGGTCTTCTGCAATCTCTAACTGTCCAAGCTACCAGGTACTGAAGGATTAATTGACTACCAGGATCCTACAGAGTAAGTCCTCAATATAAGGCATGCACTCGTGGGTGTGAATTTACAGGTTTTGCCAACAAAATGTTCAATTTTTTATTTTTCTTCATAAGTCAATGATTTCATTCCTTTCAGTTTGTCAAGCTGTAATATGGACTTGAACCTTCAGGTCCTATCTCTTTTCTTTTTTTCTTAAGCCAGGGGGTCAAACGTTGTCCTCTAAAGCACCCACCAAGTTCCACTAATGTCAGCTTTCCTTCAGAGGATGAAATAATATGATTAGTCCTCGAAAGGAGACCTCAAAGTCAGAGGCTTTCATAAGCATGCTTCTTAGACCAAAGGCTTTAGCAGGTGGATTCTAAGGATTTTATTATGAGGAGCCTGACGTGGAGTGGAAACTCTGAGCCAAGAGGACGTGCCCTTTCTCTCAGCCAGGCTGTTATCAGATTTGGCAGATGCTGAGCTACAGGTCCTCTGCCTTTGTTCCAGCTCATATTGATAGCTGTTCACCTGCTACCAAGCAGGCTATGAAACAAAAACCTTTCAGCAAATATCTTTTACACTGAATATTTTTTCTAGAATTAAACTGTGGGTGAGGTATATAATCCTAAGAAAAGTGTGTTCAGGGTAAAACAAATTTAAATATCTGTCGGGTATTTAAGTGTTTATATATGGTAATGAGGGAAACAACTACTTTATAATCAAAACCATACACTGCATTGCATTCTTGTGTAGTAGACTGTTGCCTAAATGAAGAAAAAGTAACGTAAAAAAATGTAGTGGGCTACTACCCACTTATAGACTCTACAAACTTCAAAGTATATTTCTGCTATTTTATGAGGGTTGATTTTACATTAAACACTTTAAAGCATTTGCTTGTTACCATATACGCCTATGTTAATAAAAACTGTCTCCAAAAAGTGAAAAACAGATCCTAACATTGGTCAGTACCGTGGCTACATATGGCTGTCGTCAAAGGGAATTTCCTGAGTTGCAATTGTGGTTAATATTAAAGATTTCATTTTCTTTTCTCCCAAATCTTTTCTGTTGTTTACAGTAATATCAGATTTCTACACATCCCACACTCTTGTAGTAGCTTAGTAAAGGTTAAAACAGTACCAAAAATTCTGTTTGACTTTGTAAGATATGTGGCATATTCTGTCAGAAGGGCTTTTTATACCTGTTGATGAAAATGGTTTTGCAAGTTTTCATGGTGTTTCTTATGAGAAGTGACTATTCTGTACTCTACACAGAAGTGTTTGGCAGTGTGAGGTGGACCCTCAGTTGATGCAAACAGATGTACTTTCATAAGCTTTCTGGAGCAAGGCTGATTCCTCTTAGCAGTGTATCTTGAATAAGTGTCAGGTCATTGCAAACCTTCTGAAAAACAGCAACTTTGTTTCTCTTTCACTGTTATCCTGCTTTCAGCTGGGATAGAGTTAATTTTCTTCCTAGTGGTTGCTGTGTTTCAGATTTGGTATGAAAGGAATGCATATTGTTTTAGTTGTTGCTAGGTCATGTTTATACTATTCAAGGACTTTTTCAGCTTCTCACAGAAGCTGGCATGGAGCATAGACAGAACAATGGAATGGCCAATGCATTATTTCATACCATAGATGTCATGCTAAGTATATGAATGGGGATTGGATGGGAGCTTGGGATCCTCAGTCACTGCTTGGGATAGGCTAGGCAACCAATTCACCAGGTGGTGAAAGTGACTTGTGTCGTATTACTGAATGTTATATATTCTTTTGCCATTAATTTAATTATTATTATTATCATGATTATTTTCCTTTTCCTGTTATTGTTCTATTAAACTGTCCTTATCTCAACCCATGAGTTTTGGGTTTTTTCCCTTTCTTTTCCCCTCCTTTTCTCCCTACCCTCTGGAGGGGGAAGAGAGAGAACTGTGTGAGTGGCTGCGTGGTTCTAGCTGCTGGCTGGGGTTACACTGCAACAACTGTGTAGGGAACAGCGCACCAGATACAGCAGAAAGAAAGAGCATTTTCTCTCTTCTAAGGAACAGCACTATGTGCATTAAATAATTTTCATAAATAGGTGGTCATACCAGGACAGTTGCACTTATGGCAGTTTTACTGTTAGTCCAGACAAATTGCAATTTTAATCTCAGAAGTTGCCAGGCGGTGCCTGTCCTCTAGGCGTGCTTAGAAGCACCAAGCCGCATCCATCATGCACCTTCTTTCCCTGAGTGTGGAGTGATATTTGCTGATGGGGCTTTTCTGCAGCTGAGGAGCTGCTCACTGGTGGCATCTGTTTGAGCTCGGGTCCACAGGAACAGCGGCACTGCACAGTGCCTCTTCTACTCTCCGTCATCCTCCCTGCACATAAAGGAGGTGGAGACCATGCTGCAAGGGGACAGAGAGCAAGACCAAAGTAGTAGCAATGCTGTGCTGTAGCTTGTGCCTTGAGCAATGCAGATGTCCGTATTTCCTCCACCTGGGAGAGAATAGGAGAGTGCCTCATGAAGAAATAAAGATGTCTCATGAAGAAATAAAGATGTAAACAAAGCCCTTGCTAAAGCAACTGCTGAGAAAGGTCATGTTGCATTGTCAGCTACCTACATGGTATGAGGAGCTGGACACAGGTTTGTGACCACCAACCCACATTTGTTGTGAAGGGTCCTGAAGGAAAAAACCTCATTGTTCTCCTTTTCTCTTTTTCATTCTGATCTGATTTGCAGTCAGTCCCCTTCTATAGTGCCCTCCCTCATAAGCTTGATTTTTTCAAAATGTCAACTTCAGAGCACTACAGCATGTCAGTACTGCCTGTGCTGGCTGGAGTTGTCAGCAAGTGTGAGATGGATCATGGACTATTATCATTATGGTTTGAGAAAACCCATAACAATTTACTGTTGTTTAGACAATTATTCTATCACTCAATGACCCGTTCCCACATAGAAAGGGGAATCGGGGAACACAAAGAAACAAAAGGGTTGAAATATAAATAGATTTAATAGAATAAGACTAAATAATTAACAATAATACTAAAGAACCAATATTAATCTTGATACTGATGTAAGATATACAAAAATTATACTCGGCCAATGATATCAGCAGGAAGCTGTGCACTCCCAGCAGGGACAGCAAATGGCGGACACTGCCAGCGCAATGGCTTCAGGAGGAAGGGAAGGCCTCAGGGGTCCGGCACCGGGGAAAGAGCTGTCTGGACCCGCTGCCATCAAGGGAGAGAGAGCTATGCAGCAAACTTTTCTAATTGATATTGAATGTGACGTTCATGGTATGAAATAATCCTGTTGGTCAGCCTGGGTAAAATGCCCAGGCCTTGCTCCTCCTCATCCCCACACCTGGCAAGGCTTGAAAACACTGAGACTTTGAATTCCACAGAGCCAGGAAGGCTAATATTTTATTAAGGAAATATTTTCATGAATTTAGTCACCATAGTCTTCTAAAAGTGCAGTTTTTCCCAGCATTAGAAGAAAAGTTAGTCCTGTGTCACTCAACCCAGGAGAATTATGAAGATGTCTCAGTTTGAGCCCAAACAGAGCAAAGGGAAAGAAATGCAAGGGGAGAAAATTCTGGTGCTCTTGTATCAGTTCACTCATTCTCTGTCACAGTGTAATAAACGTACTGCGTGTACAAGTGGAACAGCAAT
Source organism: Tringa tobata (assembly GCA_033628505.1). Lineage (NCBI taxonomy): Eukaryota > Metazoa > Chordata > Aves > Charadriiformes > Scolopacidae > Tringa > Tringa tobata. The sequence continues at coordinate 1,474,871 of JAHREE010000146.1, forward strand.
ACAACCTCTTTCACAGCATCCACGCTGTCCCTCTTTCCTCTCTTGCACATGTCCATGTGCCCAGGTAAGCCATGCCTGCTTGCTGCCTTCAGAGACACACTGGGTTCACTTCTGTGTCAGCAGTGTCAGAGCTGGTGTTGCAGATGCTTTAATGGGTTTAAAAAACATCTTTTTTTTCCTGTTCCTTCTATACTTCTCGGTTAGGGATTGAATCAGAAGTCCTGAAATGCTTCCTAAGAGATTTCCAGTAATACACAGATGCCTTTCCAAGGCTTCACTGCTAGTAAAAGCCAGAGGAAGTTTGGGGCAATATCAATGTTTACGGACTCTTGAGTGAGCTGAACTGAATTTGTCAACCTGAGCTGCCTTATGTTCACTGCAACACCTGTCTATACAAAGCCCCTTTTAGCTCTCTTGCACTCATGACTTCTTATATATTGTCAGTCATTATGGCACACCTCTCAGGTTGGAAGGACTGACAGAAAAATTGGCTTTGATCATGTGAGATAGTAACTTTTTTTTTTTTTTTTAAAGGGAAATTAAGCAAACAAAAGGTACTGGGTGTGACTCGCTCAGATGTAAACATCTAAAATAGGTCAGAGATAAATCTGTGCTAATCACCCTGGGCTCCCTTGCTAGTCTCGGGCAGTCTGCCTCACCCTGAAGCAGGAATCAGAAAACAGCCAGCTCATCAGGTCCCAGCAGTGCCCCTTTCTCTCTGCTGGCCACCAAGGCAAGACAGGGTGGCTAGCTCAGAGGTGCAGTGTAGGTTTACACAGTTAGACAAGGTGAATCCTAAAAAAATAAAATTGTTGAAAGCTGTTTTCTGGTAAAGAACATGATGAGTCAGTACACTGAGAAGCAATTAATAGTAATTCTTTGGGGATTTATTTTCTGTCCCTCCCCCTTCCTTTTTTTCTGTCCTCAGCCATATAGCTATAAATACTGATGAGTGGTTGAGTGCCTGAAGCACTTACATACCTTATCAGTGTTGTCTCACTGAAGTGTACAACTAATTTCTCTTTTAAAAATGCCAATTGATTGTAATTTTCTCATTGTGGCTGAACAACTGCAAAACATTCATTAATCTTCCAGTTGGTGGCAGAGAGAGGTAGAGATCTTCCTGAAAGGCTCAGTCTGAAATGTGAGTTGATTTCAGCTCATGCAACACAGATTATCTCTTTGCTCCCGACTTTTCCCATTTGTGAACTTCATTATTTCCCCGTAGGAAATACAAATTAGGGATATGGTGGTGCTTCAGGGCTGGATCATGGCAACCTGTGCCTTCTGCTCATCTCAGCAATGTGGGAGCGACTTGGGGCTGGAGGGAGGCTGGATGGCCAAAGCGAGCTCTGCTGAGCATGAGCCAGCAGTGCCTGCGGCTCCTGTGAAAGTTTCTTGTGTTGTCTTCACCTGAAAAGAAGGGTCTGGATGTGTGTGAGCCTGAGGAGGGTGAAAATTTCCTTAGAGGTCTGACGGGTTTAGTAAAAACACTCTGGCAGGTGAAACAACGTTGCTTGTCTGTTACAGCCTTTCCTTCCTCACATAACTCATTGGAAATAGCAATTGTCATTGATATGTAACTCTTTCAACACTAAAAATCAAGATTTGGAAGCTCTGTGAATACTAAACTGTCTAATATGTGCATCCCATCTCACTGCACTTTTTCTTAATCCATTTTCCTGGCAAAATAGGTCAGGAACAGCACAGACTGTGCAGGAATATAATAAGCTGCATTACTAAATTTAAATTCTTCAGTTATGAAATCTGAGCATAAAGAATATAATAAATGCAGTAGATAGTAATAATGATAGTAATAGTAAAGATCTAATATTTTCCATAGAAGCAATGATTCCATTTTTCACCTTGCATTCACTGCTCCCATTGATAGCAGCATAAAGTGCAAAACAGGCTTACTAAAGATGGACCATGAAATAACATTATATCCTTCTTTGACAACAAAACAAAGAAGTGCCCAAATGCTGCAATAGAAAAGGGCAGCACTTGTTGTTTCTTTGTTTTAAATAAAAAAAAAGTTTAACTAAAGAATTGTAGTAGAGTTCATAATTTGGTTTTAAAAATGCAGTTGACATTATGTCACATAGAAAACAATTACGTAAGATTAAAAACATGGAGATAGAAGATGAATTTTGAAGTAGATAGTGAGCTGGCTTGAATGGTGACGGCAAAGGATCCTGCTTCAAGGAAAACTACCAATGAATAGCTGACTGATCTTGCTTCGTATTTTCATTAATCATTTTGGCACATAAAATAGAATGGGCAGTTGAATGATACAGAGGAGAAAAGTTCAGGTCTGAAAATCAGGAAATGAATGCCATCATGCAGACAGACGTGAATAAATTCAGTTGTACAAGTGCAAGGTTGTGTCTGATATAACACAGACTCTTGCTAAGGCTGGCAATGGAAGAGACGGGTAAGTTGATCATGCAATAGCACTGGGGAAAAAACAAAACGCACTCATGGGGGCAGATTTCCATATTTCCAATAGAAGTGGGTATGTACTAATGCCATGTACAAGTCACTTGTTGGGACTTTATATAGAAAATTGCTAACAATTGCAGTTACCATAAGACAAATTCAACTATGTATGGTCAAGAGCGACTACTAAGCTGAACAAGGAAATCAGGTTCTTGTAACAGAAAAAGAAACTGTAAAATCTGGAATTACTGAGCTTAGCACCACCTGTGCCACAAATCATCTTTTAGAGTTACTGACTGCATTTCAGTGGCCCTTTTCTATTGCAGCATTTAGGCACTTCTTACCCCTTCTGCTTGATTGGTGTCCAGTTGATCAAATGCAGTAGGTATCATCTAGACAGCATGGGATGGTGGGAAGTGTGGCCTGGCAGCCTGTGTAGTAATAGGAGGAAAATCGTTACGCTGAGGTAAGAAGACAGAGGGAAGCATAACTTTCAAAAGCCTGTACCAAGGGCCTCCTAAACCCCATTCCATTACATATTTCATGACACATACTAGTTGCTGGACTGATTTGTTATCAGGTGAAGTGGCAACATTCCAAGCTAATTTTGGAGTTTGCTGTCACTTTTGACACCACTCAGAAGATACCTCCAGTGTTCGTGCTGGAGCTCATCCTTGAGGGTCTTTTACATTTTTTTGAAACAGATTCATCCAAATTAGAAAAGCAACAAGACCACAGGGCTGAAGCAAACAATCACACAGTTCAATGGCAAGTTTCTATGAGTATTACACAACTAGTTTGTAATTACTTTATAGAAAATTCAGGCAAATAGAAAAATAAGTAAACATTGTGTCTCCATTTCTGCATAGCAGTAAAAGTTGTTAGAATGTAATTAATAAATAAACTCATCAACAAAAAGTACTTTTAAAACATTACAAGAAAAATTAAGAATATGACCAAACAGAAAGATTCCAGTGGCTCTCAAGACAAAAAACCCGACTCTATTTTACATAACTGATAGCAAGTTCTGTTTGTAAGACAAATGGAAGACTACTGAGAAGTATTTTTAATCACTCTTTCTTTTGCTGTGCCTTTGTACAGCTTTCATGTTTTCTTTAGTTTCATAATCCAAACAATTCTAAGTTATTTGTACAACTATAAAATACAGAGTTACTCTAATTTAAACAAACAGACAGCAATCACAACCCTGTATACACATTTCACATTCTTCTGGTTATTTTTTATGGTGGTATCTAAAATAAAAAGATAATATGTACATTTAAAAAAAAAAAGTAGCTACAGAGGACTTTGAGCTAGTAAAAAGTTGAACTCTTGTTTTCTTACTAAACACACAATGGAAATTATTTAGGGATTATGGGTATTCGATAAGAAAATATCTTTTGTGGTGGCTTAAGGCAGCAAAATAGCCAGACCCTTAGCAGTAATTGTGCTCTCTCAGCTGTTCTGGTCTTCTCCAGCAGCTAGTAAGGAACTAGTCATTCCTGGCCTTAGGTGGCCAGTTGGATCCAGACAGTGGGGGAAAAGCCTTCCAAATGAAGCGCTCAGACCTCTAAAAGTCATTGATCCTGGCCATAGATGGAGAGCTGTGAGCATTTGTTCAGCTGGAGGACACTGAAAGGTGCTGCAAGATGTTGTGTCTGGCTGTGCAGACTGAAGTTAAATGTTGTCCACGCAGCATTATTTATTCAAAGATTTCAAAATACTTTCCAGTGGTTAGATGGATAATTTCCTTCCCCTCTCCTTCACTTTTGCACCAAAAAAAGCCTCAAACAAAGACAAAAAATGGAGGTCCAGAGTTTGATCTGCTCAAGCCTGAGTGGTGAAGACGATCATGTTCTCCTGAGTATTAGTCCATTGTGGACTGTTTCCTGGTGCTAATCCCACTCCAGTCATGAGGTAGGATTCTAATGTTGGACAACAACTAAAACAGGAATTCTGCGGTATTGGTGCTAAGTACCAGTTCAAATTCTTAAGCATTGAAATCACAGAAGGATTGCTCTTTCAGTCTTAAATCATAGAATCATAGAATCATTGGAAAAGTCCTTTAAGATCATAAAGTCCAACAGGTAACCTAGCACTGCCAAGTCCACCACTAAACCATGTCCGTAAGCACCCCATCTTTTAAATACGTCCAGGGATGGTGACTCAACTACTTCCCTGGGCAGACTGTTCCAGTGCTTAACAACCTTCTTTCTGTGATTAATTTTTTCCTAATATCCAATCTAAACCTCCTCTGGCACAACTTGAAGCCATTTCCTCTCAGTCTATCACATTACCTGGGAGAAAAGATTGACCCTCACCTCACTACACCCTCCTTTCAGGTAGCTGTAGAGAGCAATAAGGTCTCCCCTCAGCCTCCTTTTCCCCAGACTCTCCCTCAGCCAATCCTCACAGGACTTGTACTGAGTTTAAATGTCTCAAATAGACTCGTTTAATTAATTAAATATTTTAACCCTTCCCCAAAAAAGCCCTAGATGTAATGTACTAAAGCAATTAATAAATTATTCAACTCGGTTCCATGACTTTGTGCATTAATACATGAAGCCTCTGACCCCCTACAACATGAATATTTTAGTGATTAAAGAGGCATTCTGGCATAAATAAGTGAAATGCAGAGCTCTGGATCTTCCATCACCATCTGAATCTGAGTTGGTAGCCTTTCTCTCCTTAATTATAAAATCCCGGAAATTGAGGGAAATACCGAGATGCCTGAAATCCTATAAATAACACATAGAAATGCTTGGCTTCTTTGGGGTTTCTCAGGTGTTGTCATATTCTGAACAGTGCAGCCAACATTCTTCATACATTAATAATAAGAGGAGAGACATTAAAGAAAAGGAAATATGTGAATAATACAAGAGACAAAGGGAAAATAATGAAAGCAAATGTCCTTCACCTGACATTGGGCATGATCGTTTTGTCCCTGTGCAAATATATTTCTGGCTTCAGGTTTTGTAATGAGGCAGTAAATTGCTTATAAGTGCTACTGAAGGCAGATAAAGACAGCTGTACTTCCAGATAGCTGGAGTTCTGTTTCACATAGTACTACAGAATTAAGCTCTGTAAAATAATAAGCACTTATTGTCTTTGCTGTGTTTGCTGGTGTCCCTGGCATGCCCTGGCATTTGGAAAAGCTGCAGTAAAAGCAGCTTGAGATAACTGAAGGTGCAACTTCCCTGCACGGCTCTCCCAGTCCCACCTCTGTTGGGAGGGCTGGGTCCCTACTGGTAACAATAGATCGCAGCCATCAACAGCCACAGAGAAAAGGTGCTTTAATCACTCTGTTATACCCATTTAGTATCTTTCTCTAACCCAGAACCAATATCCTTTGTTATTTGTTCTTACTCCCTTGCTGTCTTATTTCCCTGTAGTGAGAATCCCCAAATATCTTGTTACTGGCACTGGCTGTTTCCCAAAGGTAGGCAGTCAGAATACTAAATTCATCATTTGCATGTTTTGCCCCCAAGTGAGGTACATGGGGATACTAAAGATCTCTTTCACTTTCATGCCTTGCTCCCGCTCCATCTCTTACTTTGCTTACCTCAGCTGCAGGGGTACCAAGGCTAATGGTTATGTCAGGATGCAGGATCAGCACCTCTGGGTAATTTTAGCACTTCAGTAACTTTATTTACATATTAATATTATTTAATTTGTCAGCAAAAATGATTGAAGAAGAAGTCAGGTGAAGAATACGGCTTCACTGTTCCAAATGTGGTAATTGGAAAACTGCAGTTCAAAATCACAGCTACTTTTTCTGTGATGCGATTACAAATCTTCAGATGCAGAGCCCTAACCCTGAATTATCCAACTCCATATTTAAAATTAAATTTTAAACTTTAAGCTGCTGATAAACTTAATCTAATCTGACTTCAGATGTCTAATAGTTATCCCCACTATAAAAATAATCACTATAACCAACCTAGCGTAATGTGCACCCGCAGGAGATCATCCATCCCAACTACTTGAATGTTTATCGGAAGAGGGGATGATTGCACTTTTTCATGCCCTCTTCACTGACTTCAGAGGTAGGGGTGATGCCTATCTTAGATTATCAATTGAATTTGATACATCCTGTTGAATCATGCTTAGTCCTACTAATGTTCAGTTAGAAGTAGTGATTAAATCGTCTTAGAAAAAGAATAAATCTTTTTAATTATGATAAATCAGTCCAGGAGGAGATTATGTATGCTGACAGAGACAGAATAAGAAACAAATGCTGGATTTTAAAATAAGTATTCCACTTGATCGCAACACAACCACGATCTTTACTGGCAATGACCTTCTTGGAAAACTGTGACACTTCTATTTAGAAATAGATTTGGACTACCGAAATTGAATGCAGAATTTTGGGCACCACTGGTTGGCACAATGCAAATCAGGGTTTTGGTTTGACCAACTATAGAAATAGAGTCCAGTGAAAAGTATCTATTTGCATGCTAAATATGGACTCATACAAATAAAAGTACTCATCCATACTAATCTGTCAAAAAGTTGTACATGCCATCTTTTGCAGGCATGCTTTGAAAGTCCAGCTGAAAATATTACCCTTTTCCTGTCTAGCCTTAAATAACATGCAAACAAAATAAACTACCATCTTTCTGTTTGAGTGAAGAAATATATCTTTGTCATATTAGAGACCTTATATCACTACTGTATTTTTGGGTGACATGCAGGGGCTCTATTCTGGCAGAAAACTGCAAGGCATCTGGGCTACCAAGTGGAAACCATGAAAGGTTCGAGATAACATTTTTGGCTGACCCATCTGGATGAGGATCCTTGAGTACTGAGCTCCTTGGATTTTGTAATTTCTTCCTCCCTACTCAGGACAAGTGGAAACACCAGCAGTCTCCAAAGTTAAATTTGGATTTATGGGACAATAGCACCTGTCTTCATTTACACAGACTTGATGGGGTTTTTATTGACAATTACAGCCTGTGGATAAGGTATCTTTTCTGCACTTATAAAAGGGGATATGTAATACCTACAGTTAAAACACTTACTATTCTAGCATTTTCCTTTCTTCTCCAGCTTCATGTTATCCCTCAAAAATGTTTATATCCTCCTTTTGTGAGTCATATACCTCAAAGTCAGAAGAAAAAAAGTGACAGTTTGTAAGTTCTCACAGGAGTAATATATTAATAAAATTTCTATGGATTTCCATCCAGTACACTGCCCATTAGCTAGTACTGATTTACAGTGGAAAGATATGGATGTTTCCTGCACAACCGATGAAGGTGTCTGCATTTTGGGCATGGTGAACAGGCAAAGGAAATAACTATTTAACTTTCTGTTACAAGAGAAGCTCAGTGTATCACCCTGTATTTAAAAGCATTTGATCTTTAGTGACTACTGAGAATAGATCCCATGCAAAGCACGAACTTTTGCATGAGCATGTCCGATTACACATCTTTCATGCTCAGTGCAGTACATCAGTTCTCATTTGTGAGTGCACCAACTTCCCAAACCTTGGGCTACATCAACCAGGATGGCATTATTTCCTCCCTTTTTCCATGGTGAATGTAATTTGAGGTGTGTTCATTATGGTTTTGATTCTTCCTTGTAATAGGACTGTGCTGACACTAGTCATTGAATTAATGAGAACAGATGTCTTTTTGTATTTTCTTCCTCCTGTTCACCCTGTTCTCCCACCCCCTCAATCCCTTTCTTTGAGTACGGATCTGCTACTTCTTTGTTCATGAACAATGTGCTGATTTGCAACCCAATTATTATGTAGTATCAAAAGATGTTTGTCAGGGGGTGTTACCTGAAGCTCCCCCTCTCACTGAAAATACTTTTATTTAGCACTTCTTTGATACGATGTGAAATCTGGTCACTAGCTAAAATAAATACAGTATCCCAAACAGGAGTTCACGATATTTTATAAATGAGATATGAAGGTGATTTCCAGCTATGTGACATAAGCTTGCAAAGGCATTTGTGCACCAATGCCCCAGAAAGGGAGAAAAGAGGAAGTGTTCATGGAAATATGATAGCTTAGTTTTCATTCTCTTTTCACTAAAACAGAGGAATATCAGAGAACTGCATGGATGTCTGTATTATAAAGCGCAACACAGAAAACAAAGGTATTTTGATTGTGTATTTGATTGCTTTTTTAAAACTTCTAAGAAGGACTGGTTAGAAAGAGAGGCAGAAAAAATCTGCAAAATGAGATCATATCTGATACAAATGATGCAAAAGAGCTAGAGAGCATTATATAAACACCTGACTTTTTCAGTGAATGTTTTGTGTTAAGACAATGGTCTGTAAAGAATACACTCAGAATCCAAAAATATTACCTAAGACTATAAATAGTCTAAGAAGAGAAAGAAATAGCTTGGAGGCAGGGCAGAAAACCAGTACTTCTGTTTGGGTCGTAATGACTTGGGTCATAAGAATCAATTCTAGCTGCAACTTACTGGGTTTATGTCTTGGCCAAATGTTTATTAGTTTTCAGTTGTTAATGCTTATTATGCAGAGGTTTCTGTATGACAAGAATATTTTCCTGTACCTTGAATAAGAGTCAAAAATAATTTAGAAATACACGGTATTCATAAAGAAAATGATCTCTCCTTAATAATCTTTGCCATCTTGATAATCAAATATTAAAAGGAATTTTTCCACACATGTTTTTCACCCTCAATTTTGATTTCTATGAAGTGATTGGATTTTTTTAAGTCCTACAGTTGAGAATTACTGTCTAGTGAATATAATTAATAGCAGTTCTTTTTCAATTTAAATCTTTATATTGGTGATTAGCTAAATGAAAGAGTCTAACACAAAATAATTGAATTTTAAATTGTGGAGAGGAGAAAACAGTAAAGTAAATTTTAAGTTTGAAGTAAAAATTAACAATAGGTGACAACTTCAGAGGTTGACTTGATGAAGTTATAAGCTAACCTCCTTTTTTTCATCTTCTGTTGCTTCTATCCTCTGTTTGAGCTTTCCCTGAGCTATCTGGAATGAAATGAGCACACCAACATTTTTTTTAATGGACTATTATACAAAATAGTAGGGGTAATATACAGAATGGTACACGGCCAATGAAGGAGGCAGTAGCAAAAGTCAGGGCTCATTATGGCTTTCAGCTGCTTTTTTGAAAGTTCAGGTAAACACAACGTACACACTGTTCACAATTACAAGATGTCCACTGGGAAGCTGCTGTGAATTTACCCTGTTTTAGAACTGTAGGGCAGCCCCAGATTTTCTCAATACCGGCGTTGCTCCTGAGCCTGTGTAAAACAAAGCGGAGTTGGTCACTCCCTGGGGGCAGGGACTGTGTTTGGACCACATCAAGTTGCACGAAGCTGTGTTCTTTGGGTGGCTGCTCTCACTTTTTACCAACTATGGAGAAAGACACAGCTGAAGGTTGCAGAGAGGAAGCTGTCTCTTTTTCATGACCTACCCTGCTGCAAAACATAGAGTGGGAACTGTAGAGCCTTGTGTGCTCATGGCAACAGCAAATAAGCACAGCCCTAGCCTTGGGAATGTCCCAAATACACAGTAAATTCACTCTTTCCTTCACTCTTGAAAAGGAATAGTCATTGTCACTTTCTAGTGGCCGCCCCCTACGTACTGGGGTCTTTTCTGGATATGATTTCTTCTATAAAGAGAATGGTAAAATATGCACTGTGATGCTCAGAATTTACCCATTGACAATATTAGGCCCCAAAATCTTCAGCTATCAGAGTACACTTATATTTTCTCTTACTATAAAAGGTTTCAAATTCACATGGGATTTTCAGACCTTTCTTGGATAAAGTGACCATTAAAAATCAGAAATAAATATTGCATGCCTCAGATAAAATCCTTTCAGGTCATTTACACTGTACATGTACATGATACAAACTACATTTACTGTCCAATTACAGTGCAATAACTGCCTGGTCTGTACCAGAGGACTGAATGCATTATGGAGAGACTTAATTGGCACTATTAAAGTTTGTACTAATATTTCAAATTACTCATGTTTTTAACTTCAGAGCTAAATAAACACAGGAAGATCCAGTTATTTCCTTTAGCTCATTTCTGATTTTTTTCCCAAAATTTTGAGCTTTGATTAGTTGTAGTTGCTTTTAAAATCTTCAGTTTGGAAGAGTTCTTTTTTTTTTTTTTTTTTTTAAATAAAAGTGTTTTAAACCACAGTAAATGCATTTTAGCTGAAATCTCAAGATATCCTGCTAATTTATAGAAAAGTACTAAAAAAATTGTGAAAATTCCATAATTTAGAGTAATTACTTACTGGTTCCAAGCAGGTTTTGTAGTACATAAAAGGTTCCAAGCAGGTTTTGTAGTACATAAAAGTAATGTATTTTTACTGACATTATACCCAGACGCTGTGAGTATAAAATCCTTCAAGACTGATAGCAATTTATTTAACATTTTTCAATGTTAAACTAAGAAACAGTTCTTCAAAATCATTTCTAAAATATGTAAACAATAGATGTCCCTTCCAGTTTGTGCTAAAATATGTATGAGAGTAAGGAATGAAACGGAATGACAGAAGATGTGATTTAATATGCTTTTTACAGTTGTGGATAGTATGACCGAGTTATATAAATAAATGACTCACTGCAGAAAGGTCTAAATTTTAAAAGCCAATACAACAAATTCCAACTGTTTTATTGATGTCTTTTTTAAAGGCCATTCTATCATGTCTAGATGTATTGCAGGCAGCTCTTTTTATGGATCTTCTTAAACTCAAATTTGTACATTTTGTCTTAATGTCTAATGTCCATAGACACATATGTTTGAAAATGATGGTCTGAATATAAAACATCATGGGTCATGCATGCGGTTTTCCAGGCCATTGAAACCAGCAAAATCACAATTACCAATTATTAAATGAAATGGGTCACAGTGCTTCAGAGAAAGCTCATCCTCACTCTAAAGGATGTCAAAGCTACATCATCTGTTACAAATATATATGTGTATATTATACTTTGTGTTTTCCCATCTGTATTTGATGAGCTTTGTTTTTATTCTCCATGCTGTCCCTTCAGTACACGTCTTTAAAAAGTATTTTCTTCACTTACTTTTCTTTACAGTAATTGAATAAAAAATAATCTGCATTTCTCCTGTGAATTAATAACTACCTACCGCTGTGCAGTAATACGTAATTAACATAAAGAGATTTAATTAATTGCTTAATTATTATCTAAAAAAAGAAGATAAGTATTATGCTGTATAACATAAATAAGAATCTGTACTTTTCTATACCCTGTTTTGCCCTCAAGGATTGACCTCATTCTTATTGGCTGGATGTAGAAGAAGGAGACACAAATGCTTATGACATCCCACACAAAGTATGTAGCAAAACCAAAAAAATAGCTTGAATGGACATCAGTACTGAGGTCCTGTGAGATCCAGCTATTTTTATAAAACTCTCTGTTAATTGTGATGTCTAAATGATGCATAAATGTCCCAGTGTGAGGTAAAACAGAACCAACTTTCTGTTCAGTAATTGTACATCTTAGCTCGGTCTCTTCTAACTCTCTGAAACTAACAGCATATTGTAGAGAAAGCAGTTCGTTCTCAGAGTGATAAAACCAATGTTTGTACTTCATGCCAAGAAACGGTATGCAGAGAGGCTCTTGCTTATACTTATTGCTATGACAACCAAGGTCAGCTAATTTTGTTATTTGCTTTGTTGGAGGGTCAGAAATGGAAGAGCGCAGAGGGGTCACACCTGTGGGGAGGAGCAGTCAGGAGAGATGACCCAAACCTGACCAACAGGGTATTCCATCCCATCTGCCCCATGCTCAGTATATAAGCTGAGGGATCAAAGGGATAGCCTCTTTCTTCATCTGCCTTTGATCCTGATCCATGTGTTCCTGACTCCAGACCTGGAATCCAGTTCCTGTCCATTTCTGAGTCCAGTCTGGGACTTCCCCAGTGCCTGCCGGTGAAGTCATCCTGGGAGCTTGATATGGTTTTGTATATATTGTATCTATTTCATTATTTCCTTTTTAATTTTAATATTAATATTTCATTAGAGTAGTTTAGTTCATTCTAAACTCAAAAATTTCTTTTTCTCTTCCCTCTTTTCTCCTGAAGCAAGGAAGTGGGGGGGGACCATCTGTCGCCATCATAGGCCAATTTGGCCTAAACCACGACAATAAGGATCAAAGTTATTGCCAATAATGCCACATAACTCAGAGCATACTCACTTATCCTCTAAAATCTTCTGCTCTGTAGTTCTTGTAACTCAATTGCTTCAGGTTAATTAGAAGTTCAAGAACAAATGTTTTGAAAAAACAAGATCTCAAAAGAAAATCTATGGTAACAGATTCACAAGCAGTTACACTGTAGATGGTGGTAATTGAAGACCTGCTCCTTCATTTGGGCCCTAAAATTAAAGAAATACAAAATCATTCTGCTCCACAATTTGGTGCCTAGCTCCTTAGTGCAACCACCACACTGTAGAGGTGATACTAGGTATTTGCATCTCCACCCAGGTGTGGTTACATGTGCAGTTCTGAGCTCTGAAAAATTTTGGATGCTAGAAAAAAGACTGTGTCATCGTATGTCCAGTCAAAGGATTTTTAAAGGGATTGATTTAAAAGATGTAGGGGGGCATATTCTGTCCTGAATGATAACAATTCATGCTCAGTGGCACACACTGATGTGGATCTGATGCAGCAGAAGGAATAAGAGACAAAGAATGAATGCTTTCATTTGGCTGGAAGGATCTCTGCCCAGTGTTCTGCTTGTTTTACAGCCATTAGTAGAGAAATCATTCCCTTTCTGCATCTACTGAGCAATGTCTTCCTTCTGATAAAAAGTGCTAACCATGCTTTTTTTACGTGGTCTCAGACTTAGTGAAATGTGAAATATTTGCTGAAGATGAAGCCAAGTCAACAAAACTCATTTCATCCAAAGCGTATTGCCATGTGTGTGTTTTTCTCCTGAAACGTTAAGAGGTAAAAGCTATTTATTTCATCCAGCATGCCATCCAGTCATCTGAGCAGTTACTTAAAGCAAATGACATCTAGATACCAGAGAAAGATAAAGCTAAAAGTCAATTCATTAAATATATTTTTCTCCTCAAGGAATGATTTGTTTTTTGAAGTAAATTGAACATAAGAGTAGGAAGGAAGAAGAAAAATGTGAAATTTTATCATATGATTTTGATTATGTCACAGAGAAAGTAAATGGCAACAGAATATAAAGGAACCTAATCCATAAAGGAAGAGAAAAAGGTTAAAGAAGTCAACAGTAATTAAATGGTGTTTGAAGCTGAAAGAAAATTGATCTGTGTTAGCTGAAGGCCATTCTTGCCTTCTGGGATGTTATGCATCAGTGAAGAGGGGAAAGAAAGGTTTCTCTTGTTTTGATATGGAAATATATGTCACATCTTCTTAGCCTATGGTGCTGTGACTCAAGACTGCACTGAGTTTCTGGTACACTGATTCCAATGTCCTGTGCATGCTTGTGGGTATTGTGTAAAGACAAGATGCTTTAACAAAGCTTGGCAAGGTCAAAAGGCATGGGAGCTTCAGCAGTTTGCGTGCTGTTTTGTCTTGGGGCAAAAAAGAAAAGCACCCTAAAGCAAATGAATCTAAATAGGGGTAGCACTGACACACCCATATAAAAGCCATGCAGTATCTAGGACTCAGGGATGCAGTGATCCGCCCACCACAAATAAAAGGTCTGGCTGTTTGGCCAACTATTCTGGAGGAATACGCTGATGTGCTAGCATGAACTGATATGAAAGGAACATATATGTACACTTAAATGCATAAAGAAGTTTTACAAAAGGCAACAGCAATGCCAAGTACTTTAAGTTTTGGTTAAATGCTTGAGAGTCTGAGTTGATTCATTTTCTGTCAGGGCGTGAAGAAATGAAGCTGTCTCTCACTCTGCTCAAGTTAAATGCTGTCAATAACAAAAGTATTAGCTAATGTTAACAGTCATTTCCAGGCCAGGCCAGAATTCACTGGTCACTGTCACTTCCAGGCACCAGAGCTTTATAAGACAGGATATAGACCCTGTCATGGGATGCTGAGCACAGGCTGTATCTAGACCCTGTTATGAGATGTGGCCACAGGCTGCAAGCAAGGCTCACCACTGTGCAGGAGACCTTGTGGTTGACTGTTTGTGACAAAAGAAAAAATGTACTATGGTAACGAGTTACAGAACCAGCAATATTTACTGTTCAAATACCAAATCTTGCAGTGATTGTTTTGTCACATTCTCTGTTGACATCACTGGGAGTACTGAGTGTGCACTGAGTCAGTACAGCATGTTTTGGCCATAGCTATGTAGATTTGTGAAATAAGTGTATTAAAATGAGAAAATCAAGTAATTTGCATTATTTAAAGAATAACAGACAGCTACTAAATGTTCTGAGCTACAGTTTTTATGAGCTTTTGGCACTAGAGAGAGCTGTAGATACATACAATTAATAACATTTATGTTAAAAAATACATTAATTCCTCCCTCAGTGAAGAATTAGGACAAATAACAAATAAAGCATAACAAACTTTTCTCTCATAAACCACTATTGGGAATCTTTCCTTTCTGCAGTGACTATGGCACTAGCTGCCTTTCATCATCTTGTTCAAGCTCATCAAGTATAACAAGGATAAGAATCATTCGAGAGGGCCACTTCAAAAAATAGCTCAGAAAGGAAAGTCAAATTATATTTAAAAGGCATTAGTGATCTATATTTCTCGTAACTAGCTTCCAGATTTAAGAGGATAGAGACATTTTCTGGATACTTTAAGACCAGTATGAACATCAGAGTTCAGGTTTCCTCCAGTCAAGATGGCAAGTTTTCAGAGAATTCCTTCTATCATTCCTGGGTGTTCTGATACCTTAGTTGTAAATCCAGGCCATTCACTCAAGAGTGAAAAAAATTGTTAACCTACGGTTTGACAAATGGCTTTAAGCTTGTTTTAGTTAAAATTAATGTAAATTTCCAGTCATCATAGACTTTATAATTAAAGGTTATTGGTATTTCTATCAGTCTTTACTGATAATATGTAAATAAAATTCATCCTGTCTACCTACCTGCTTAGGTACAGGCTTCATCATGCAGCTCATTTTTGCACTGCAAATCACTTTGACCACTCCAGTTATTCCTTCACCTTCAGCAAATTCTCCTCTGCATAATTAAGTGTTGGAAAGACCCCACGCCCAACTTCCAACAGGTTTTTAGGATCCAGTACATTTTGCCTTGCCACAGTTCAGGCTGAAGTCAGAGTATTCCAGGACCTATTGTTAAAGGGATATTCACCATCTTTTTTACTCATAAGAAAGAAATAGTAGATGAACTATGAGCTATGAGGCCAAATTAGGATTAATTCAACACTAAATACTCTCATTTAAAGATTAAAGCCGGAGGAACTTTTTATACTGAAATTCACTGTATCTAGGGCCTAGCAGGACCTGAAAATTTCAGTGCTTAAATTTTAGACATCCTGAAACTTCACGCATCCATTTATATTCAAGGTCTCCAAGAAGAGCACCGTGGTAAAGGAGACTGTCAAGTGTTCTGGTGCCTTTGGGAAGATGTGGTCACGCCTAGTGCCAGCAGCTTGGTGAGGTGTGGAGGTGATGAGGGCTCTGGGTAGCTCTAGCACAGGAGGACCTGGGCCATTTTGTGTACACACCACACAGAGCAATTTGCTTATTCCTTGTGTGGCAGACATCGTAACTCTTCATGGGCTTGCTCTTAGCTTGTATCAAGATGTAATGTGATTTTTCTTTGAAGCTGAAAATAACTTACTTTTGCTATGCACAGGTGGTTTGTTGCTGTACAGAGCGTATAAATGATCCGTAGCTCCTGACACCAGAGTTTCAATTCATTTGTCTAAATGCAATCACCTACTGCACCAGTAGGTACATCTGAGCTTGTCACTGCAGGCTCACTGTATAGTCCATGGGATGTACTGTTGAACTGTAAAGTGGGTCAGATGAATCATTCTTCAGAAACTCCCTTTTCTCTCTGCTGAGCACAAGAGGAACTGAGGATGACTAATTCATATGTAAACATCTACATTGCAAATGTTTTAGGTGAGGTGATATAAATCCTGAAACTAAGGATGCATTAAAATGGTAGGCAGAAATTCAGTGGGAGTTTTGAGAATCTCAGTAATCCATAAACATTGGATTTAGGTGCCTAAGTAGCAGTTAGTCATATAAATCTGTTCATCCATTCAGCCCTTTGGCCCAAATTCAGAGACACCCACGAAACAATCTGAAGTTTTGAACAAGAGGTCCAGTTCCCCCTGCAGTACCTCAGAGAAGTTTGGCAAGACCCAGGAGGCAGCGCACCAAAGCTGGCCAGACCCAGTAGCAGAGCCCTGGACAATCTTCTGAAGACTAGCATTTACACTTTTTCTGTCAGAGGACTCAGGCTTAGCCTCTATCTCTCTAAAGATGAGTGTCTGGGTAAAATATTACTTTAGTATCTCTTTCTGTCTGCTGACTCTACACAATTCAGTTTCAAGCTGGGAGACCATGCTTTCTCACTGTAATCACTGGGTTTGAATCCATACCTCCCAATGTGTTTCCAAGAGACCAAGTTACAGGACTGAGGAAAAAGCAAAAACACATTCCTTTTTGCTGAAGTTCTACTTTACGTTTATTCTTTGAGCTATAAGGATAGTCAGTATGGCTCTGCAGCTCAACACCATTCACTGTGTAAGGGGGACAGCTGGATTATGGAGTGGTCATATAATGTGTAACAGAAAACGTCACAGGTGATAAGACCTAACACAAAACTTCCCTTCCAAAAGAAATGTTCTCCCACGAAGGCAATACTTCACAAATGCTGAGACAAAAGAAACATCTTCAACAAGAAAGGAGGAAAGGAGTATCGTCCAAAAATAGCCTATCAGCTTGCTGATTAGGGCATGGATATAGGTCTGAATTATCTTAGGAAAAGGAAGGAATGGAGACCAGGCCTCCTACGTAGTGATTTTCACCACTACAAATACCAGAAAGGGAGGGAAAAGCCAGCACTGCTTCTTTCAGCTGTTTTCTGCGCAAAACCAGGTTTTGTATGAATTCTCTGATTGTGTCTAATTCCTATTCGCTGTATCAACTAACATAGCTGGAAAAATGCTGCTTTGTACAACATGAGGGCATCCCTCAAAAACCTGAGGCATACCCGAACAAGGAAAATACAATAACAAATTCTGGAAGTTTGAAAATAAAAATGCAGTAAGGCCAGCAAAACTATTAAAAATAGTTTTTCAACAGTAGGCTTTCCATGGCATCTGCAGGACTACTTGATGACCATGATACAGAATGAAAAGATCACTTCAGAGTAGTGAAATGAATTATTTGCATCAGTGTTCTCCATGGAGGAAACTAAGGACAGTGCCACTCAGAAGTATTTTTTTTTTTGTTGGGTAATGAGTAGAATCTCTTTGAAATTGAAATGACTACAGAAAAGGATAAGGAACAAATGGACAACTGAACAGTAAAAAGAATTTCCAAGAGCAGATGTTATTCAGCTGGTTCTTCTAGGACAATGCAAGAATGCAATGGCTGAATTATTAGTGAGGGTGTGTAATTTCTTGCCTGAAATTGCTTTAGCAGCAGGACCGAAAACTGCCAAATGGGATGTCAGTTTTTAGAAATTATTCCAGGGAAGATCTGCAGGTCTTTAAGTCTGACATCTATAGGACACATCAGTAGCATGTTTAATATGAACAGAAATAATGCACATCTGGAACTACTACATATGTTTGTCCATGCAAGTATTGCTTTATAAATGTAGAGTTCTTTGAAAAACAAAAAAACCCTTGTAGATAAGGGTGATCTGGTAGGTACGGTCTACTTGGATTTCCAAAAAGCTGTTTACAATATCTCTCAGTAAAGATTTTAAGAAAGTGAAACATCTGTGGCCTAGAGGGGAATTTTTGTTTAAATGAGTATCTGAATGAAAGACAGAAAACAGAGGGTGGGAGTAATGCTTAGTTTTATGCTGAAGTGAAATCACCAAAAGAATTCTGTACGGAAAGTTCTATATATTTAAATTGTCCTGCAAAAGGGATGAGCACTGGGGACAAGTTTGATAATCATACTTGGTTACCCAGTACATCAAAGGATAAGGGCCAAATGTGGATGACTTTGTCACTAAGCAACTGGGCAATAAAATGGTGAAGGAAATTCACTGTTCATAAAAGTAAAGGGATGTGCATGAGAAAATTCTAACTTCATCTAGAAAATCATAGAATCATAGAATGGTTTAGGTTGGAAGGGACCTTAAAGATCATTTAGTCTCACCCCCCTTGCCATGGGCAGGGACACCCCCCACAAGACCAGGTTGCTCAAAGCCCTGTCCAGCCTGGCCGTGAACACTTACAGGGATGGGGCCTCCGCAGCTTCCAGGGAAGCTGCAGAGTGTGTCTCATGATCATTCCCAGTGTCTCATCACCCTCATAGTGAAAATTTTCTTCTTGATATCTAATCTAAATCCACCCTCTTCCAGTTTGAAGTCATTACCCCTCATCCTGTCATTACATGTCCTTGTAAAAAGTCCCTCTCCGGCTTTCTTGTGGGCCCACTTCAGATACTGGAAGGCTGCTATGAGGTCTCCCTGGAGCCTTCTCTTCTCAAGGCTGAAAAACTCTAACTCGCTCAGCCTGTCAATGTCAAAATTGCTCTGAGATGATCTCACTACTCAGGAGTGAGATCTAGGTGCAAAGGTGGATAACTCTATGAAAATGTCATATAAATATCACGTAGTAGTGAAAAAAGTCAAATGTTAAGAATTTTTTGGAAAGGAGTAGAACAGAGAGCATCACTATGCCACAATAAATAAAATAAATAATAAAGCCACAATCTACTGATATCTTAAGACTCTGTAAAGTTGTGATCTCCTTGTCTCAAAATGGATGCAGCAGATCTAAACCAGATGCTAGGCAATGAGGTCTGAAAAAGAGGTTTAGATCTATGAAATCATCAGTGGCATCAAGAGCTAGGTAGAGAACATTTCTTCATAGACTCTTCCAGTGCCAGAACTAGTGGGCATGCAATGCAGCCAAATGGAGCCGAAAATAGTTGAAAGCTGGATGTGAGGCTTAGTGCAAAGTATCATACAGACTTGACTTGCTCTTATTTCTCTATGGGCACATGCTTATGTTCACTGCTGGAGGCAGAAAACAGAGCTACATTGATATTTGATCTGAAGTAGTAAGGTTATGTTTATATCTTTTAATTATTTAGTATTTATATGTTTTCTAAACTTCACAGTTTGTAAACTATGGTGCTTGAGGACTCTAAACCTCTCCATGGGGTAGGGCAGCTGGTGGGTGGAAGTTGTGAAGATCACAGTTTCTATAGGAGCTCCAAAGTCAATTCTCCTGTCCTTCTCAGCTTTTACAGGAATACTGTTGGCAGTTTCACACCGGAAGAGGCAAGGACTGAAACAACATGGAAAAGAAACTGCTCTTCAGTGACTCAAATGGATGTCAGAAGGTGAAGATTAGCAGGCTGGCTGAGTTGTAGTAAGGCTTGTTCCTCATGTCTCTCTAGATTACTAAGTTTGCATATAAATAGAATATTGAGCTATGTGATGCGTGTTTGTGTGGTGTCTGCTGCATGCAAGTCCAATATCCAAAAAATCCAGAGTGTTTTGTTTTATTTGTTGCAAAGATACCTGTACATTTTTCAAGTCAATATGAGACATGCTACTGGCTATCTTATCTTCAAATGTCTATATTGCTCTGTTATGCTTCACTTTCCATTTTAATGAAGTAAAAAGGACTTCACTTTCCCTGGCCAGTCAACCTCCTCAGTTCTTCAGAACTGAACTTCCAGAATTACCTAGCTTCCAGGACATAGAAGTTGAAGGGGGATTCTTATTATTGTTTTAATACAATTCCATGCTTGTAAGACATTGTCTTTTGCTTTTTTCCTAATATCTACCTGGTGGTGCACTTGATATAAGAAATGGAAAATTTTGTGCTAAACATAGGTGTAAAACTATAACCAACTAGTTGGGGCCTTAGTTTTCCAAACTCTGATCTAACAGAAGTAATGATTTCAGGGGTTCACATATGGAAAAGTAATACCACAAGAGTAATCCCAGTGACTATAACTGTGTCTGAGATAATGGAACTCACCAAGTTTCTGCCCAGAAGCTTTTGTGGCATGGGGGAGTAATGGCTTTATATTTGCATTTCTTGCATTGCTCAGAAACCACACATTCTGGGTTTGTTTCTAGCTGATATGTTTCCAGATTCTTATAGTCTTATTTCATGGGGGGATACTTTGCTTTTTAGTGAAATAAATTACTCATAGAGGAAGACACCAACTGCCACAGTTGGGTATGTTAACTACTATTATATGGTAAGGCCTACTAATCTATGGTTGGCTAATGAGGGTTTCTTGATGGTAACAAGCATGACTTCTTCTATCATATTAAAGATCTTCAGCAATAAATCCTAGGCCACCTGAAAGAAAAAAAAAATATTTTTTCTTTCTTGTGTTTTTGACAAAGAGATAGTAAAATTTAGTCACTGATAAATTCACAAGAATTAATGGCACCAAGTATAAAAATCAAGTTCCAAATAGGGTATCACCAAACTATCTTGCATACAAACATGATTCCAAATTCTTTAATTCTGGCAAGAAAAGTAGTCAGCAAATGGTCTCCTTATAAAATTATGAGCTCAAAACTTTTAACAAAAGGAAGTAGTTACCACACAACATAGACCTGAATTGTGAAACTCATTGCCAAAGTACGTTACAGAAGCCAAAACTACAAACGAGTTTACAAAATAATTGCACAAATTAATGAAAGAGAATGTCCATTAAGAGCTATTAAACCCAAAGATTTGGATGTAAGTTCCAGCTATTGTAGTCTGTGATTCACAGGTGGCCAGGAACAAGAAGGATGTATCAGCAAAAGGAGTGTGGGAGGATTGTCTTATGAGCATCTTTTCCCGGACAGTGTCAAAGCCAAAATACTAACATTTATGCTCTCCTAATCACAAGGAATACTAGCCAAAGTTTCTTCTAAGTGTAAACAGAACTAGTCTGAACCACCTTTCTTAGGTGGCCGACTACTTTTTAAAAAAAGTTTCTTGAATGATCTGTTAAGGATGGGTTGTATCATATAAAAGTAGTTGCAATACCCTAGGAAAGCAATCCAACATTTGCAGTTAATACTGCAATATGAATGATAATATGAACAAAAAATACAGTGGTTGAGTTCCTTCCACTCCCCACACACTGACCTGCTCTCCTGCTGTAAGTGGTTTTGGAGAGCAAGTGTGACCTCAAGAAATGTTTTGTTCTTGAAAGAACTCTTTTCGTTCATAGTAGAACATGCCTGAATTTTACACATCTCCACCAAAAAAAGGTTTTTTTGAATAGTTGGTGAAAGAAGCCTAAGGAAAATGTGTATCTAATCCTATCTAGACTTAATTTAGAATTGTTAAAAGCCTTGATACATAGGATTTAACACAACCTTTCTAGCAGGATGTGATGTAATCTGTTTTTGTTCCTCAGCCAGCAGATGGTTTACCTTTAAGTAATTTCCAATATGTTAGGAGATCAAAAGCCATCCTTACACCACAGAGGCAGTAATCGTTCCTCTCTGCTGGGGGTTGCTTGGTACTGTGGTGGGGATATGCAAAGGCTGCTGGCATTTCCAAACATTCAAGGCCGACATTTCTTCAGACTTTGAAGTTAATAATCCTTCAGAAGTTGAAAAACTGAGAGATTTTCAAAACCCTTTTAATGTTCTATATGCCAAGTGCTGAATAAATATCTGTAAGTAATCACTGTGGACTTGTGCAAGAAAGTGCTGCACACAGGAGCGCGGAGTAGGAACCATCGTGAGGCATGCAAGGCATGCTGCTCTGCTGTGGCAGGGCTCCTCTGGGGAGTGGAGGGTCTGACTGGTGGCATAACTCACCCTCAGGACCCCACTAATCAGCTCAGTGCACATGGAAATTTCCTGCTTCCCCTGGACACACAGGAGCCCTGCATGTGGCCTCAGAGCATCCCTTCTCTGTGTTCGACCTCAGCGAAGCTCTGTTCACAGTAGCACAGTGTATCACAACTTCAGACCGATTGCTTCCTCTCTGCAGAGAGCGCAATGTGTTGTTGTCCTGCAAATGGGAGACTCGACCCTAAAATGCATGTTACCAGATGGGTTCAGACAATATAGAGAAGGTAATTGGGATTGCTTATGATGGCGGCATTGACAGTACGCCACACAGTTTCCAAAGCTGTCATATTAAACTGCCTGGTAGCTAGCCCTATGTCAACTTTATAAAGTCATTTCAGTTTTAATTTCAGTCCCTGGATCAGTATTCTCCAGCTGTTTGGTGATGAAAAGACAATACCACCTAGGAAAGAAGAGCACTGGCTCAGCAAGAAGCAGTGGTCTGGCCTGGACCTTGCTTTGGAGGAGGGGCCTCAAAAGTTTTGAATAAAGCCAGCTCTTAAAAAAAAGCCTATTGGGCACAACATTTCTGGCTTCTGATCATGTCATATTTATTTGGTAATAACAGGTTTTGATCTTCTTACATTAAAAATAACAGTTAACATCACTATTACTCTTTAAATAAGATTGAGCAGTTGGAAACTTCTAATCAACGTTTTCTACAGACACAGGGTGCAAAAATTAGTTCTTATAAGTAATAATGAAAGGCACTGTACTTAAGTGATGCTAATACTGACTCATTAAAATATTTAAGTAATTTAAAATTAACTCTGAAATTAGGTTAACCTATACAAAGGCCTAAGATTACTGAAATAACTTAAGGCCATTTCATGTTAAATTAAAAATAATACTTGAGTTAAGCATATTTGTTCTTGAAATTATAGAAGAGTACCCACCATTCAGGAGCAGGAAGTTCTTAACTGAACATCTGGAAAAATGTTTGCTTTTGCCAGCTGTAGCTTGTCCACAGGTGCAGAGAACGTTTTTTTTCTGCATTTGGACTTATTCAAGTCATTAATTCAAGCTGAGAAACTGATTGGGTAAAACAGGAAGCCTTGCTTTTTCTTTCAATCTATGAATAAAAATTGAGTAGTAGAGAGACTTGGGTGTATTAGTTTAAACCTCTTAATAGAACAGCGAGAAAAACTCAAGGGCATTAAGGAAATACAGACAGTATTATCATCGTCAATTTTAACATATTTTGATAACAAAAATAATAGGTTTCCAGAACATTCGAATTATCTAGAAACGTTTTTACAGCAATTTCCTGCATGCATTGAAAACTAATTTATAGGCTACTCTTGAGCCAAACATTAATCATAGAATCATAGAATGCTTAGAGTTGGACGGGACCTTAAAGGTCTTTGATTTGCAACCCCCCTGCCCTGGGTAGGGACACCTTCCACCAGACCAGGTTCGTCAAAGCCCCATCCAGCCTGGCCTTGAACCCCTCCAGGGATGGGGCAGCCACAGCTTCTCTGGGCAACCTGTTCCAGTGCCTCACCACTCTCACAGTAAAGAAATTCTTCCTAATGTCTAATCTAAATCTCCCCTCTTTTGGTTTAAAAACATTACCCCACATCCTATTGCCACAGTCCCTCATAAAGTGTCTCCCTCCATCTCTCCTGTAGCTTCCTTTAGGTATTGGAAGGCCTCCCTGGAGCCTTCTCTTCTCCAGGCTGAACAACCCCAGCTGTCTCAGCCTGTCTTCAGCCCTCTGATCATCTTTGTGGCCCTTCTCTGGACCCATTCCAATAGGGTCCTTCCTGTGCTGACGACTCCGAAACTGTGTAAGAAAAATTAAGATATTGTTTTTGCAAAGGAACAGCCTGGCCAGTTTTTGCAGAAGAACAACTTGGCCAGTCTGCAAGGAGGTAGTTAGGGAAAGATTAACAACACAAAGGTTTACCAGGGACATGCAAGAACGCTCATCCCTTTAGACAAAGGAGAAATCAGTCTATACCAGAACGGCAGTTTAACGTGGGGGTGAATATTTAACTGAGACCAGCAAACTTGAGCAATATTACCAAAGAAGGAAATAACTAAATTAGTGATATAATAGATACAGTACGAGTGATGGGGAGAAGAAACAGGAGCAGGACAAATGGAAGTAGTCTTAGGCGTCTCTGATGGGCTGTAACCTGTGGAGTACCCAGGCAGTGGGGAAACAGGGGAGGGAAATTTTGGCTTGGAACAGGGAATAAAAAAAAAACACGCCAAAACCCGGTGTGCCTGCTTGCCAGGTCACTCATTAAGAGTGTTTAAATAGAATAATAGAATGTGCTTTGTATTAATCACTGTCTGAGCCATTGTTATTGGACAAGGAGCGTTTCTCACAGCTGAACACAGTGCTTCAGGTGAGGTCTCACCAGAGCAGAGTAGAGAGGGAGAATCACCGCCCTCGCCCTGCTGGCCACGCTTCTTTTGGTGCAGCCCAGGATGTGGTTGGCTTTCCGGGCTTTCTTTGTCAGCTCATGTTGAGCTTCTCATTCACCAATACCCCCAAGTCCTTCTCCTCAGGGCTACTCTCAATCCATTCTCCGCCCAGCCTCTGTGCCTGGGACTGCAGTGACCCAGGTGCAGGACCTTGCACTTGGCCTGGTTGAACTTCATGAGGTTTGCACATGCCCACCTCTCAAGCCTGTCCAAGTCCCTCTGGATGGCATCCCTTTCCACCAGCGTGTTGACCACGCTGCACAGCTGGGTGTCATCTAGTTGGCAGGGAGTATCATATACTGTTTTATGAGCATAAAACACATAACTAAAAAGTCTGAAAGACATACAGTATGCCATAATATCATTATAAAAAGTATGCAGGTGGCAGTACAACAGATACTGCCTGGGTGGTTTGAGATGCCTGAGGGTGGCCACAACATCTGGCAGACAAGGCAGATGTGTGCCTGCCTGGGGAGGCAGCTGCATGCCCGTTCCTGGGGTGGGGGGAGCCGACCCCTTGGCCGGGTGAAGGCAGGAGTTTGACAGACACAGGGGAGTCCCTGGTAACCCTCCCACCGTGCAGCCCAGGATGGGGTGCTGGGTGCAGGGCAACTTTGGGTCCCCATAGCTCAAGCAGAGCTGCTGCTGTTGTGTCTGCTCAGCCCAGTGGCACAGAGGATCAGGAGGGCTCATTCGCCACTCTCTGCTGAATTCAAGCAAGTGCAGAAACCATTTTTTGCTGTTTAACTCCCCCAGCAGGAGAACTGACTCAAACAATGGTTAGGGCAGGACGACGTCAGGGTTCTGCAGTGAAAAGAATGGAATTGTACTGAAAGCGTGGCCAAGAGTATTGCCTTGGTTCAATTCACCTCTGCTAAGGTTGCAATGAACGCGACAGCAGTTTCAATGTGTTCACAGGCTCAGGAATCAGCTTTGTTTGTCTGGACATGCATATGGGAGAATGTCAGATATTGCACGGTCTGTGGCAAGGTTCAGCATCTGATTGCTAAAAATAGGAAAGAAATGTTGCCAAGGGTATTCAATATTTGCAATCATGAAAAACCTCTCATAAAAAGTCTACTATTTTGGGCATACTGTAAATTTCTGTTTTATTTGGGGAACTAGAGACAAAACTCAACAATTGTAGTTCTATACTAACTGACAACTCCCCATGCAACTCTGACAGTCTCAGCTGCAGCAGCCCTGCCCCTCACTGAGGACCCTTCTGTTCTCTCCCCATGGCTCAGGGATACCCAGGGCAAAGCAGTGGGCTCACCCGTAGCGAATTTTGGCTTTTTGCTTCCTGTCATCTGGTTTTTTCTTCCTGTCTTCCTTTCCTGAGAGAGACATTCTCCACGCATGGAGATTTACCCATCTTCTCTGGGGCTTCTGTGGCCAGACTGGCTGTGTACCACCTCCCCTTGCAAACCTTTGCCACCTGCCTCATGGTGCATAAGGATTTCTGAAAACCTGTTTTAAAGGCTACCTGGGTGTATCCCCCTGCTCAGCTGCTGCTTCTCTCCCTCTGTACTCTCATCTGTTTTCTTCGCATTTTACTCATACTTTATACAAGTCCATAATTTTTATTCAGTGCTGCCCACCTGTCAGTCTCCAGAACTGAAGAGCTCTCTGGTTTATCCTGATTTTCAAGTTAGGAAACTAAAGCTCGGAGCAGGGATGTGATTTATAACCCAGAATCCTGGTGCTTTAGTCAGTCACCTCTGCTACCTCCCTAAGATCTCCACTTTTAGTAAAATGAGTCTTTGCTTTGACTACAATATCTACTATTGATGAGAAACCCATATGTAGAGGTAGGCTAAGACTAACTTGTAGTCTCACTGGCCAATGCTCATAAAAATGAAATCTCTTCAGTCAGTTGGACTCGAACACAGGTTCAAGCAAGTGATAATATGCTGTGTGACCACAGAGGGGAAAAACAGCCATCCATCCCACATTAGGAAGACACCCTTGAATGATCTGGGGAAATCAAGCAAGATTTCCTTTGCTGGCACATGTCTTGCAGAGGCATCTTAGTGCAAAGCAGTCTCTTTCCCCATGGCAGCATGGGAAATCAAAAATCTAAGTTAGCAATAGGTGTCTGAGGAGATATATGAATCCTGTAGCCATTAAAATAGAAAGGAAAAAAAAAATCTCCTCTCTAATTTGCACTTGTATTTCTACTGGGTATTCTGTGTTATTTCCCCTAGCTAAGCTGGACTGTATGCTCAAAGGAAACAAAACAAATGAGTCTACAATAGGCTGTAAACAGGGAGTATCCAGGGTTCATGCCAATTAAAAGAATGAACATATCCTCAAGTTCATAGCTCAGTGTCTCAGATTCAAGTCCCTGTCTGAGCATGTATTTGCAAAACACAGACATCTTAGCACTGTTCCCAGGTATACTTGCTGCCTGAAATATGAACTGAAGAGGAACCTCAGGCAGGCCTATTAGCAAAAGCAGAAGACGCCAGTTTCTTCCAAGGACAGCACAGGGAACAATTATGCACAAAATTCTCTGATATATATTCCAGTGCAGGCCAATGGTACATAAGCCATCCCATCCCAATGTGTCTGGACATAAAGGGCTTGTCAAAATGAATATGAGATGACTACTGTGTGTCTGTATATATAGAAAAAAGCATAGCACAGCAGTGACTGCACAGTACTTTCTGTATTCCTACTGTGTACCAGGCAAAGATGTTTCAGTTCATACATCATTCACAACTTGCTACAGGGATTCCACAAAGCCAGTACATATCCTTTACACAAAGGAAGGAGAAAAAAATGAATAGATTCAGAAAAGAAGATTCTGAAAGTATGTCTGCTGGAGGAGTAGTCAGTGTCAGGGGCACTACACAAAGCTTAGCAAAAAGCAAAATAAATAAGTAAACAGTGACATCACCCCTGCCCTGTCTAAGCCACTACGAAGCAGAGCACTACCTCTGATATCACAGTGTATCTTCTCATGGTAGAGAGAGCAAGAAACCACCAAAGAGTTTTTTCCTGTTCCCCCAAGAAGTATTTGCACCATTTGGCATAGAAAAGGCAAGGGAAAGAAAGAGGAGAACGAGTATGAGAAACTATTTGGGAGGAATCAGCTCACCCAACTTTAGCAATCTACAAGGTAGGTGTGTCATCTAGGATACTTATTTAGGCACTTTTATATTGTGTAGGGAGAGAGAGGCCCCTCCAAGGGACGTATATTTCTTTGCAGGCTAGTGTGTGAACCTGACAATAAAAGAGATGAACATGGATGGACAGCACTTTGCTCTTTAGACATCACACCTACCATCTCGGCCAGGGACTGAACCCAAACCTCTTTTGCTGAAAGAATCCAATCTTTTCTGCTGAAGAGTGTCTGCATGGGGACACAAAGAAACATGTGGACCTATATGAGTCACCACACCAAATCAGGGTCATCGGTAGTAAAAGCCATTCAGAAGGCAAATTTGCAGCTAGAAGGTTGTGGAAGTGGCAAGACAGAGCAGAACAACATAGAGCTGGGTAATCTTTTCTGATTAGATCCCTTTTTTGGGAAAACAGCAAAATGAAGGAATTCTTTGGCACAAATCATTTGTGGAGCAGACACAGCTGCATGAAGAGAAGATATGCCAAAAATGAACCACCCTTTTACCCTCATTCCCCGTGGAATTTTGTTAAGAAACTACAATAATAGCTAGCATGATCGATGGCCACAGGTAATGCCTGCTGTTGTGTTCCTTGATGCACCATCCTTAATCAATTATTTAAGTAAACTATGCTGAAAAGAAAATTTTGAAGGGCTTCCTATAGGGCTTTTTATCACTGTGCCATAAGAATTGGTTAAAAAGTAGTTTATAGCTACTATATTACACACAAGGCAGTGCTGCAGCATAGTGCCAAGCCCAGATCTAATCTAGATTAACTCTGAAATGAATACTGTAATGCAGACTGCCTGCTAGTTCGGTTTCAACCATATTTTATCTCCTGGGGTTCTGAGCTGATTGTAGCAGAAAAAGGTGCCAAGACAGTCTCTTGTATTAAAATATATGGGTTACATATGGACCAAGTTTTATACACAGTTTAGACTTATATAACAGCAGCATAAGGCATGTTGGGATGTAAACTGTTTTCAGATGTGTCTATGGGCTTCAGTGGAAAGGAAAATATTAATGGTACTCAAACTGATAGCAGTCAGGACTCAGAAGGTGATCTATAAAGTTCTAAAGGGGAGCTGCTGTGTTTCTCAAAAGCTATAATCTTGACATTGAGCTTATTTCTCCTTATACAGCAATGTGTTGCATTATGGCTGTCTAAATATTCCTGGAAGCGTTTCAGAAATTTTGTGACCCAGATGTGGATTATGTATAACACTAGCTATGTACATGCTAGAGATGATTACACTGGGAGCTTTCAAATTCCACTCTGCACGTGTAGCACTGAAAAGAAACTTGACTTAAGGATTAAATTCCTTTTGAATAGAAGAAAAACAGAAGGAAACCCCCTTTGGAGGTTTCATAATGGGAAACGGGAAACAGGGCTGTCAAGAGTGGAAAATTTGCAACACAGGAAAAACAATGGAATATATAAACATAAATGGCATCATCAGATCCTCTGCAATGGCCTTGCAATAGGTCTAAAGTTGAAAATATGCAGTGGTTTGTGTTTTCATTCAGATCTGAGGATTGTTTTATGGGCTACTCCTGTTCCTGTTGAGATCAAGTGGTATTTTCATATTGACAAATGGTTATAAGTTAAAACCAGGGATAGCGTTTTAAAAATGAACACTCTTTATGGGAGTTTTCAGCATCTTGATTCATTTCTGCTCCCCATTTTTGTATATCTTCACAGTCAAAGCAGTTGAATTGGTGCAGTTGTCACAAAGCTTTTTTGGGCAGCAACACAATGAATTTCAATGATAGCACCTAAATCTTAAAAGTAGGGTTTCAAAGTTCCATCCATGACCTTAATGTCTTTACAGGACTGATAAAAGGGCAGATTTGTTATTCACATGGGTAACTCTGTTCTAGGGAAACTACCGCAGCTTCTTGCTTAGACCTCCATTAGGGACACTCTTCCAAGGCTTCCCTCAACAGAAGAAAACACAGACAATGCCACAGCCTGTCTGCTTCATGCTTGAGAACTGCAGAGGAAGAAGCTGATTATTGATTCAGAGTATTCCTACAGTGCTCCAGAGCTCACTGGTGGCAGAGATACTGCTCACAGACCCACTTTAAAACATTTTAAAACAATTCAGCTGTTGCTGTCTCTAGGAAGCAGAAGGCGTCTTAGGCTACCAGTGAAAGACAAAGCAATCTCAAGACAGCTTATGCTATCTTACATTTATACTTTAAGGTCTGTGTTGCAACAAAATTCACTAGAACAGAATGTAATCAAGTCAGAAGCTGCCCTGTTTTTAACTCATGGTCTGGGAGTTTTCCAGATAAGTGTTATCACCGGTCATCCTGCTAAGGTAGCTTTCTAGGTCCTTTGCACTGATGCCAGAGAAGGCTCTAAGACACATTTACAGGGCAAAAGTTATATTCTTGTCCCACAGGTTTTGTGGTACTACAAGTGGGGAGGGAGAGGCCTCTGATTAAATATAGATCTTTATATGGAGGTGGTCACTGATATCATTAATATTAATGAAACCAGTGCCTGCTTCATTTCACTCCAAAGCTTTAAAAACAGCCCCTATAAAATGGCTGTTTCTCTGTATTGGTTGTAAATTGAGACTAGCTTGTGCAAATTCAGCAACACCTTAAATGTCGGTATTTAGGTGTCCTGGTTCTGGGAGGGATAGGATTAATTCTGCCCAGGATGGGGAGACACAGATATCCCATCCCATGGGAGCCATGCCAGGGGGTACTCTGGAGCTGCTGGGGAAGTAGGGGGAGGAA